>CAKAOH010022113.1:0-43657 GCA_916701665.1 Sebastiscus tertius
TGTTGCCTTTCTATCATCTCCAACCACTCTGCCCATTCTCCTCTGACCTCTGACATCAACAAGGCATTTCCGTCCACACAACTGCCGCTCACTGGATCTGTTCTCTTGTTGGGACCATTCTCTGTAAACCCTAGAGATGGTTGTGGTGAAAATCCCAGTAGATCAGCAGTTTAATACTCAGACCAGCCCGTCTGGCACCAACAACCATGCCACGTTCAAAGTCACTTAAATCCCCTTTCTTCCCCATTCTGATGCTCGGTTTGAACTTCAGCAAGTCGTCTTCACCACCTCTAGATGCCTAAATGCATTGAGTTACTGCCATGTGATTGGCTGATTAGCTATTTGTGTTAACGAGCAATTGAACAGGTGTGCCTAATAAAGTGGCCAGTGAGTGTACGTGTTCTGTGTGAAAGTATTCGGCACCGGTGTGTAGCGGCCTTTAAACTGCACAAATCACAAAAGCCATGAGAGGGAAATGTTCATTATCTCATGAAGGGATACCGCCCAGTTAGCTACGAGTGCAAAATTAGCAATTAGCTTTAACAATTTGGTTCACGTTCATGTTCACATTAGATACTTTAAAAGGAGATACCGATCTTCCAGTTATAAGAGACACAGAGTGAGACGGTTAAGTGTGGCAAAAACAGTCCTTTCTCATTGAATAATGAGCCAGGCAGCAGTTGCTAGGGTCCTGGGGACACACATTAAGAGGGAGAGACAGCTTGGGTTCCTCAAATC
This sequence comes from Sebastiscus tertius, assembly GCA_916701665.1. Classification (NCBI taxonomy): domain Eukaryota; kingdom Metazoa; phylum Chordata; class Actinopteri; order Perciformes; family Sebastidae; genus Sebastiscus; species Sebastiscus tertius. The sequence continues at coordinate 739 of CAKAOH010022113.1, forward strand.
AATCTGTTTATCCACAGTGCTAACCCAGTAACACTAACACTGGGACTGTCTTAGAGACAGGGAAGTTATTCTTTCCTCTAGTCAGATGCTAATTCTCACAAGAGAATTGAACACCAAAACAACAGGACAGTGGAAATAGTCATCACATAACAGATCTTGAGCTGCACCACTAGAGCTAGCTTGAGCTTATGAACACATTTCCTGTGCACCACTGCATCTTCAGACCAATAATAGTAAAAGAAAGGCCGAGAGAATAGGTCATTGTGAAGCAATTTGCAAGCGACTAATACGCCTATTTGGAAATGACCTCCGTTAAGTGTATTTCACTTGTGTTTCTGACCGCGAGTAGGCCTAACCGTGACCGTTAGCTTGTTCTGAACAGGCATGTTAAGTGTTTAGAATAAAGAGCTGGCAATGCTGAAACATACAGACAAGTACGGGCTGATTTAGGCCTTCCTCTTACTTTGTGTTTTATTCAACATGTTATTAACGCTGTCTCGTGTTTCAGACGTCCATCCTGTCTGTTCTCAGAATCAGCAGCTGTCAGTACTTCCTCTGCACAGAGCGTTTCTTTTTTATCTCTTCATACCTCCGCAAGTCGATGGTTAGCTGCTGCTCGAGATGACACCGCGGGCTCCCAGTTATAAGCGTATTATTAAGTTTTAAGTGATTCACAGCTGTGTGAGCTGTTTTCAATGTGTCAGTCTTTCTCAACACGCATGCTGATGTGCAGACGAAAAACTCTGCAGAATGATTATTCAAATGGAACGGACACCTTCAGTATAATACTACCAACTGTCATGAGAGACAGAGCTTTATTCTGTCTAGCTGGCATTAATGACACAACCGCTGGTGGATAAAATCAGCACGATCATGTTGCAGAATAAAAGTTGTTTTGTTGCTGTCACGACAATTAATTAAATAACAGATATTACCAGACTAATTTGTGTTTTGCAAAAATCATGGTTCTACTCATGCAGCTATAACAGCATCTCAGGAATCCATCTCATCAAATTGAAATTGTCAAAAAGAAATGATGGAAAAGCATCATAAATCACCAGTTAGTTAGCATACAGACACATTTGACTGGAAAAAAAGGAACTTTGCTGATTGACAATTTTCTCCCGACGCCCATTTAGCGGGATGAATAGAAGGGGGCTCGGGTCTGTGTGTGACTGATGGCTTTGCCCTGTCTCTTCTCCCGACTTTTTAAGTGAACTCGGGGCGATTAATCAGCATCATTTAGGCTATGATGTCTGGGGGTTGGCAAGTATGCTGATCAAACATACTTATTCATTATTGATCAGGGTTATTGACTTGGCTTTTCATCCATATATGCATATATGCCAACATTTTGCGCAAGATTAGAGCGTTATTCAGCCTCCTTCACGACAAGCTAGTATGACATGGTTGGTACCAATGGATTCTTTAGGTTTTCTAGTTTCCTGAGGGGAGCCGGTGCTGAGGCTGAGGGCTGATGAGATGTGGGGGTCTATACTCGCCCTCTCGGAGCGAACAGACAGGAAGTCTTTAATCTAGAGGCAGATGGAGTGAGATATTCCCAGGTCTGACAATTTGGTCAGGATGGTGTTAAACGCCGAGCTGAAGTCCACAAAGAGCAGCTGCACATGGCTCCCCCGCTGCTCCAGGTGGGACAGAGCAGAGTGGAGTGCTGCGGCTATAGCGTCCTCCGTGGACCTGTTAGCTCTGTAGGCGAACTGGTGAGGGTCGAGCCTGGGTGGGAGATTTGAGACGATGTGGGTCCGGACCAGTTCCTCGAAGCACTTCATAATGACAGGTGTAAGTGCTATTGGTCGGTAGTCATTCAGGCTGCCAATGGTGTTCTTCTTCGGGAGTTGGATGATTGTGGAGGACTTCAGGTAGGGTGGGACTGCAGCCTGAGACAGGGACTGGTTAAAGATCTTGGTGAAGACCCCAGCCAGCAGTCCTCAATCCTCCTCCTGTAGGCAACCTTGGCCTCTCTGATGCCTCTCTTCAGATCGGCTTTGACAGTAATCCCGTGTTCTTTGTTAGTAGAAAGTTATTTCAAATGTTTAGAATGGGCATAGTTTGTCATTAGTGAACATTTAAACAGTTAAAAATAAGATTTTTTTCATGTTTGTTTATTCATCCATTCATTTGAAGTCATGTAATCAACTTTTATGTGAGAAAAAATAACATTTTTAAATTGGTTAACTACTTACTGGTTGTTATTTATGCATGTAATACCCTCATTAGATGCTAGCCTACCACTCAGTTATGACCTCCACTTAGTCAGTTACGCCTTAGATTTCCTATACATACTTTCATCATGCCCTCAGGCACGGAAAAAATCATTTGCTATCTTGCGACGGCACGGCAATTAAATCTCGATCCTGAGATAATGCAATGAATTAAATGCACAGCTGCTCCTGTCGTCGACACAGCGGCGTGCCGTGTTGTTTCTCACTGTATATATATGACACCTGTCTGGTGTCGGGTAACTGGCTCAATACTGAAACTCATCAACGGAGCTAACATGCTTTGTTGAATTGACAGACTGCGCAGCTATTTAGATGTGCTAACCGTGTCATGTTCATGTGATCATTTAATCATTTCCGCCTCCAGAACAAACCACGGAGAACGAAGACAATGTGTGCATGTTTAGAAGACAAGTAGCTAGCATCCAGATGACTCATATGTATCTGTTCTGATGTGCTAGTTGGAATTAACATCAAAATACGAGGACTAAACCAGCCTCTCAACATATGGTAATGAAGCTTGGGTTGTAGGACTTCAATAACAGCTCAATAACTCCTCTCAGAGTGGGACAAGAAGACGATAACTTTGCCACCGACAGATCCCCACCAGGCACGCGTCCTCTGCTCGGGGCTCGGTCACATCAGCGGCCAGCACAAACAACACTGGGATTGCTTTGCTCAAGCCGAGCCCTCTGTGTGAGGTCCGCCTGGAGGACAGCTAGCCGGAAAGTGGCCACAGCTCTGGCGAGGCTGGACCATCTGTTCCTGTCCATCTCCTCCCAACGCCCCCCCCCCCTCTCCTGAGAAGAGGAGGGAGAGGATGAGGAGACGGATGAGGGGAGGTAATGGGATCTTGTCTACAGCTGACAGTGGTGATATCTCCGCTGCTGGAGAGGAGCTTCCACGGCCGCTGTGAGCAGACGTTCCCCCGATCGTTGTCAGAGTTGCTGCAGAGAGAGTTCAGCATTATCATACCGGCAGATTCGAGGGACTTACAAGCTTGGGATGACGGCAACATGTCCATTGTTCCTATCGTAGTCTGGGAGTTTGTTGATGCAGCATGGTCTGATCCCTCGTGGGGTAACGTTGCCACTGGCCAAGCAGTGGACAAACTACGGGTCTGAAAAGTGAAGCCAATGCTGAAGTACCTTAAACTTGCATTCTTTCTAACAGCCAGCAGGGGGCGACTCCTCTGGTTGCAAAAAGAAGTCTGATTGTATAGAAGTCTATGAGAAAATGAGCCTACTTCTCACTTGATTTATTACCTCAGTAAACATTATAAACATGAGTTTATGGTCTCAATCACTAGTTTCAAGTCTTCTTCAACACAGAATGATGTTCATTTAGTAAATGATGGTCCCATTTATTGTCAAATAGACCATAAAGCAGGGGATGCTTTAGGGCATGGCTACCTTGTGATTGACAGGTTGCTACCACGCTGTTGTCCGATGAATCATGAAAACGCAAATGGCCCTATCTAGAGCCAGTACTTGGTTTGGGCTGCTGTAGAAACATGGCAGCTAGCTGAAGAAGAAGAAGATGTAGATAAAAACAACTCATTCTACGGTAACGAAAGCACAATAATTTGTATTTTCAGGTGGTTAAACACTAAAGAAAACATGCTTATTAATATCATTAGGGCTGCCCTTGACCAAAGAAATTCAATCGACAGCTGTAAAACTGAGTTTCTCCAAAAAGAATCACACAAACCAGAGATGTGCTCATAAGTTCCTCGGAACATAAGTCATTCAGCATCTAAAAAGCTTAAAAACGACCGATTAGACCAAGAGTCCAAGAGGGGGCAGCCCTAAATATTATATTCCATTTCTGCAAATAGATCCCTTAAATAATACACACTGTCCTTTTAAGCAAGTCTCATAAGCAATAAATCTGGTGTTTTTTAGGGTTGCCGTTTCTTTTATTGCACCTACTTAAAGCCACAGTGGTATATTGTATTCAACATTTTACCCTTTTGTAGTCATTTCATCATAAAACGCATTAAATGCTGCATATATTCTACAAAGATGGCAAAAATGGGGTACCTCTTCTTGTTCTTTTTCACAATAAAGTCAGAAATTCGCTTGCTTCTCTCAGTGTAGGAGAGATGGGATGAGTAGTGAGACAGCAGCAAAGTCCCAAAAGTCAAAGGAGCTTAGGGTGTAAATAAAGCTCAGCATGACAGCAGACAAAACATTGCCTATGGAGTTTCATCTCTCCTCTAAGAAGCACACATAACCCTGAGGACACGACTTCTTCTCTGTCACCCAGGGACCAACAAGACAGTGGCACTCACACGGGTGAAACTTGAGAGTTTATCTGTGAACTTGTCAAGAGGTTGACAGTGAGTGTGTCTGCTCGTGTCGGCTTTTTTTTTTCTTTTTCTCCTGATGGTAGCAACAACATTTTTGTGAGGTTTAAAGCTATACTTGGCACAATTATGTAAGAGGAAAATAACGCGCGTTTTTGAGTGTCCCGTCGCCACGGAAACTCTGTATTTACTAGAATAAACCTCGGTGTGGACACTTCTTGGCTGAAAGGAACTGACAAATAGAAACTTGAGAGCAAAATTGCGTAAACAGCAAGAGAGTTGTGCTCCACAGGAAGCTGGAAACATCACAATTTAACATTTCTTTTGTCCCTTTGGTATATCACAAACTGTCTAGTGGTACACATGCGAGCACTTTGTGAAATTTATGTATCCAATATTACGAAATGTCAAGGTCTAAAGTACAGGAAAGTCTAGAAACGCAAGATGAAGAAATAATTAGCTCACTGATTTGATTGACTGACTTACTAATTAACTAACTGACCCACAATCGTCTCATTAACACCTGAGAGCCTGTTTCTAGACCAACAACTTCCCACTCTAAGAAATGCTCGAGGCTAGACTACCGGCTATCTGAAAAGAGAACAATCAGTTTGCAGGCATTTTCTCCTCCTTAATGTGTCTCAATCCCCTCATGCAAGCCAGGGATGTTTCTGAAGTTTTTATGACGTTTGCACTGTTTTTTTGTTTTTAACAAACTCCCAAATACCCCCTGAGCAGATGTGCCCATCTGTGGTTTGTTTCGTTTCATAGAGGGGGGAACAGCTTGCTGGGGCTCGAGACGTATCCACAGCCCATACCGCATGTTAACACAGTTAAATGGAAAGGTTGGGTGAGCCGTAAGAATGTTACACTGTTAAATTTCTTTAAGAAGAAGCTGAAGATGTGGCAGCCCTCGAGACAAGAGGCATTAAAGAGAATCTTTGATGCTTTTTCCCCTTTCTTTTAGTGGGTTATATTGTGTTTTTGTGCATGTAAAAGGTCTGCAAAGTTACAAAGTCCACGCCAATTGGAGAAACACAGCTCCTGAACTGCCTGAAACGCCTCACTTGAAGTCCTGCCTTTTCTTCCGTAACGTAGTGATGTCACCAAGTAACACATTTGCATTATACCTGCCTAGCGGCTAGTTTGGCACGCCGTCAAACAAAGCTAGTTAGAGCGAAGCCGGAGCGGAGTCCGAAGAGTTTGGTTTGGTTGACCAATCAGAGCAGAGTGCAAAACGCATGCAAACTATGACATAACCAGACTGGACTTCCAATATCATCAGAAATTTAGATACACCTTTGGCTGAATACATTTGTCATTTCATGTGTCTCACACCAAATAAAATCCAGATGAGATTAAAGACATTAATTTACACGTCGCTGCAGTGTCTCCGTTGGCCAGATCACAAATCTGATGGCAATCTATCTTGGTTTTGGCGGGCTACATGCAATTAAGAGTTGGACGTATGACCTAGCACTTTTAGTTGGTGACAAATCTCTTAAAATACAACCCTATATCTGCACCATATAATTGGGTTTCTTTAAGTTGGAGAGCAAAAGTCTGCCTTTCACATCTTCTTTCTCTTTTTTCTTATAAAAAAAAAAAAACTGGATCATAGCGCCATGTACAAATATAAACTCTCAGTTCTCGCTGGGGGCGATTCATTGGATTTGAGAGTTTGTTCCCACTGCCTGCTACAAGACCTCCTGAACTAATTAATTAGTAAACCCAACTTGAAACCCTCCCTTGTGTTGTGAAGCTCAAGAAAAGTTGCCTCTGTGAAACTGTGATGTGGAGATTTCACGCCCCGATCTTCCCGAGTGATCGTGACCTAACATTTATTTATTGAGCCGTTTAGTGGCAGAAGTTGGTCAAAAGTCGTATCATTTATTATCTAAGACAAGTGTAATGCAACTGAGTCCCCCCCTTAAACACTTTATGGATTCCAGGTCTGGGGGAAGTGTTTTTGAAGCCCCTGCAGCACCGCGGATTTACACCGCGCCGAAGAATAACAAGCCTCGGTGAATGCTCGGCTGAGTTGGCAGGAGCAAGAGACAGGGGAATCATCTAAGAGGAAGAGAGCCCTGGGGTATTGAGGAGAAAGAGGCGAGCGAATACGTTTCCTCTGCAAAACCAATTAGCAAATGACTCCCCGCACCCTGCTCTTGGAAGCTGAAAAGAGAGAACAGAAAGATATAAAGGGAATGAGAAATGGTAACACGGCAACACGGTGTGTGTGTGTGTAGGTGGGCGGTGATAGACAGACTTTAAGTGTACTGTTCATGCTGTCTGTTATATGTATGCATGCGTGTGCTTCACTCTGTCTATTCCCGAGCCTCTATTACCCATAAGACACCGGTACATGTCCATGGCATTTAAAATCAGCCTGCTCCTGTCTGGTGAAAAGAAAAGAAAACACGCTCTTTGCTTTGACAGTGGCACGCGTTATTGGCCGGTACTTGAAATGTTGGCGAAGCATGAATGAATTCTTTTGAGAAATACGTGACCTTAGTGTCAGTGGACACGACCACCAGCTGGATGCCTGAAATATAAATGGAATTGTGGGTAAATTAATGACAATAAAGCGTCTGGTTTGCTGTTCATTGGCTGCCAGTGTCCATAACAGACAGATGGAAAGACAGGGGATCTCCAAAGTCAGTGGGATCATGATGTTGTGCAAATGTCAAGGCAATTTATCCAATACTCGCTCATGTCTGGACCAAAGTGGTGGATCGACTGACCTACCTACCGACTATCCATGACGCCAGTCCATCAAGTTGGTGTTGAGATATTTCACTAAATAAGTGAAAGCGTTGATCTGCTGGTGGCGCAACATGAAAAGTCAGGGCATCACCAAAGTAATTGGAATTCATCCTCTGGGTACCATGGATATCGGTACAAAATGTCATGACGATCTAGCAAATAGTGGTCGAGACATTTCACTAAAAGCCTAAAATACCAATACGCTGGTGGTGCTGGATGGATCACCAAAGTTCTTAGGGTTCTTCTTGAATGTCTGTATGAACTTTTCAAATAGTTATTCAATATTTCAGTCTGGACCAAAGTGGTGGACTGACCAACCGTCCGACACTAGAGCCATGTCGCTAACAAACGTATCCTCATACAACGGTTTGAATGGTATCTTACGAATTTTCCTACGAATGTCCAACAACACGTGTCAATTTCCGCTCGTTACATGCATACAGTCTTTTCAAAATAAACTTCTGTCTTCACAGGAAACTACTTCATTAGGTTTAGGCAACAAAGCTCCTGAGTTAGGTTTAGGAAAAGATCATGGTTTGGGTTAAAATAACTACAGAAGTGGCGTAACATAAGTACGGAGGTTACATGACAAATACAGTACAGTACAGTAACAGCGGTCTACTGGGCAAAATCCAGTGTTTTTTGACCCACCCATCCACCGGACCTCCTCCCTACGTGGCGTTTTTTGCTTTTATACTTCCTGGTTCAATATTATGTGGATCACATACGAGCTGATTTCATGGGATGTATACAAATTACATTGCATTACTCTTCCTAGGTATACAGTAGCTACGAACGGTGTATGAAAACAGCCTGTGCTAAAGTGGCTAAGAACTGGTAATGCCACAAGTAAACTTCACAAAAGGATGTATATGGTGAAATATCCCTGAAGACCCATCAGCCAGTGTAACTATAGTCTTTACCTGACATACCCTGATGATTCCGCCGCTTCAGTGAGCTGAGCTGCTCCTGCAGGCTTTCAGAGCGAGTCTGTCAAGTCAAACTGTCTCCGGGACGGATAACATGGCTGTGACGGTTCCCCCTCTAAATCAGATGACTGACAGGCACAGCGGCAATCAAAAATGGATAGGAAGGGGCTCTGAGTCTGTACCTCGGCGAAGAACAGACGCCGCATCCTGCGAGGTAGTCGCGGTTTTAGATTCCCACACATATCTACCACACACCATCCATCTGGCATATGGCGCCGCGCTCGGCTGTCTCTGGGCCTTTCGATAATTTACGCAACAGGTACTGACATGCGAGCCATCCGATTGGTCAAAAAATTTATTCCAGGCCTGCATATAATTCCCAGAGCAGAGCCGTCCATGCTTTATTGATTGCTACACCAACTGTTGCAGCAACAAGGGAGCTAGTTAGCGAGCATTCTCGCTCCCTCCTATTCCTGTGTATTACTTTAAAGGAAAGACTTTTCAGGCGGTGTAAGTGATATACAAAGAAACTTATTGGTCTCACAAGCAAAACACTACATCAACCTTTTTCTCATAAATCAGATACAAAGCGAGCTGTCCGTGTTACCACCCTCACCTTTCTGCTTGTTAGTTCAACAAAGAGGCCTCGCATTTGGATCTCTTCAAATGCTACCTTGCTGCAGTCAAACACACATTTATCAAAATAATCATAAAACTGTGATAATAACGCCACTCAGGACCTGCTTCTCATACGTGAAAGGTGCGGTGGATATTTCGCAGTGCCTTTCATGCAATGTGCACTTGCAATCTGTGTGAAATTAATGTCTGATTTACTAAGGCAGCAGCTACTGTAATTACGCAGCCAGCGACTGGGACTGCCTACTAATCACATTTTGTGAGTGAAGGAGAGCCTAATGCACACTGTGGTGGAAATTTCTCAAGGGTGGAGCTATTAACAAGCTCGGGAAAGAAAAGAAAATTCAGTCATGCTGAAATATAGTGAGTAAGTAGATAGTAAAACATTTTACATGGCCGCAATTCAAACTCCGCTTGAGGAAAAAAAAAAAAAAAAACATCTGATGAGGTGAAAACGATATCTGGAAAAGAAAAACGCCCGCTTATGTTGAAGAAAAAAAAACAAGCAACCGCAACAAGTTACAGACCACTGCAGGAGGAGAGAGATGAGTCATACAAAGGAAACTATGCCACTATATGACTGATGCTTCCCAAGGTGTCATATCGTGTTCGTTTTCGCTGGATGCTGCACGCTCTTTGTTCACGAGAAGCTGCTACTTTTGGTCTAATTCGGTTTCCCCAGCACACATTTCTTTGCTTTTTTGTCACTGACACTTTTATGGTTAATTACATTTTAGATGAGGTCTTCCAAAACACACTTCTTCCGACTCTTTCTGCAGGGAACTGGCCCTGTCATACGCACGAATATTAACGAATCCAATGCAGAATCAGCCTCATTTACTGGATTTCCTCCAATTATTTACTTAAATGCATATGCAAAAAGAAAAAGAAACACTTTAAAGAGTAACTTAGACCTAGATCTACAGCACGTCTTTTGAATAACTTACATGGACAGTCATTTTATTATTAGGGCTGTGTATTGGCAAGAATCTGGCGATATAATACGTATCATGATACATGGTTACCATTCAATATATTGCGATTTTTTTAATCTAATTTCATGAAAACTGTCATAGTATAAAGAACACATTGCCATATGCATAACATCTGATTAAAAGAGTTTACTTTTTATGCAATCAGAACAGTAAGATCTGCATTTGCATTCATCATAGTACTATTTTGAGAGGGCACATCTCTTTGCAAATGAAATATTGAATGAGTTAATCTTTGTCTTTAAACTATTAACTAAAAACATATGGTGTTTTTTGAAAATCTATACAGTACCACAAAAAATGTTTCTATATTTTATTCATTACATTATCTATTGATCCTAGGCCCATTTTATAGTGTTTATTGCAACATATGTTATCCTTTTTCCAGAGAAAATACAGTTACTCTGTCCTCTAGGGCAGCGATTCTCAAAGTGGGCTCTGTGGGGTCTGTGAAATAATTTGCAATAAATTATATAATCATGCTGTATCATTTAAAAGTGCATATCTACAAATGGGAACCACTTGCACCAATTAACCTTCCTGTTGTCCTCAGGTCAAATTTGACCCGTTTGCAAACTTCATCATATCACAAATATGGGTTTCTTTCATCTGATTGCCCCAAAATAACATGGATGAAAGTAATTAATAATTTCTGGGGGGTTTTCTATGATCAAAAAGGAGGTATAATTTCATGTAAATGAAGTTTATTCACCATAAATTACAGAAATGAAGTGTAAAACTTGTTGTAATGAGTTGGCTAAAAAGGTGTCATTATGTGCTGCCATTGAAAATGTTTTATATTATAATATTTATAATATTCTGACTAAACTTTGACATATATCCATCTGTGATAATCCATCAGTATTATGTTCCACTGACAGTCAAAATAATTAAAGATTTCTGCTTTTTTTACTCAAAAATTAGGTGTAATTTTATGGAAATAATGTTTATTAACCATAAATTCCCCCCAAAAAGTGTAAAAACATGTGGTAATGAGTTGGAACGAGGTTGGCTAAAAAGGTGTGACACAGAATTAGGTGGTAATTTATAGTTTATGCTTTATAAACTGTCAAACCAGACCAAAAGTTGCACAGTCGACGGGAAGACAATAGGAGGGTTAAACAAAGCATATTGTGTCCATTACTCCCACCCACGTTAGCTGTGGGCCAATAGAAACTCTGATATTATTTGTAATACAAAAATATAAGTTCATTATTTTAGTTTAAAGTTTAAATATCTGGATTTATTATTATTATTTGGGCCGTTGCACAAGTGAAATATGAGTCGTTACCCGACGTTAAACGAAGAGTTACATACGTTACTACGGTTCTGTGAATTCTTGATGACCATGTCTCGTCATTAAAACGTCTGAAAGCCGGCTGAATCATGATTAGTGACTACAGTCTGCTCCAGATGACAGGCAAAACTGCTCCTTTCCACAGCAGAGCGGTCGGTCGGTGGGTTTCTGTACCACACAGGCTCCGGCGTTGAGTCATATGGAGCCGTGCCTGTTATTAGCAGCTATAGCTCTCAAAATTAACACCGCAAGTATCAAACCCATTAAAGTAAACAAGGTTCACTGGATGAAAATTCCCACTCGCTGTTCTTGCCAAGCACCACTTGATAATGTTTTGGAGAATGCCGAGCACTTGGATACACGGATGAAAGTCTATTAGGACTGAGCTGTTAGTTTTACTAATGAACAAATGTTCCTCGCCAGGAGTTGATAGGGGGAAAGTTCGCTGGAGAGAGAGAGAGAGAGAGAGAGAGAGAGCTGCTGGTGAGACTCTGAACATTATACTGCAGAGGTGTTAAATGATGGGGGACATGGCAGATCCAAAACCACCTGCAGGCATTACAGCTACAGCATGGAGGGTGCAGTGCTGTACAGGCACAGTGCTTAAGAAACAGGCTGACTGAGGCCACAACTTCTAGGTATCAGTATTGAAATAGTGTTCCTGTACTCCTGTATTTAAACCCAGCAAAAGGTAACACTTACAGCGTCATTCAGTTGCATGAATAAGGTACTAATCAAATATTTACTAGTTCCTACTGGTGCTTAAATGTAAGTACAGTGGAAGATAATACGACTATGAGGGACAAGGGAGTAACTATTGAGGGAAACAAACAAACAGCAACGTATTCTACATTACCTGGCTGACTGAAATTACCTGATGACAAATGCTGCTGCTTTTCTCTCAAGTGTACTAGAGGGATATTGGAGGCATATCTGTGACAAAACTACAGGACAAAAAAGCCAAGTATATCTTTGAGGTAAGACTACAAATGTTCTGCTTAGTTTATTTCTTGGTAATAATTGTTTTAAAATTATATTTTTACCTGATTTTAGTGACTCTAAAACATCAAAATCAGTATTAGCAGCAGAAATCATAATTAAATTGGTTGTGCTGCTGTTAACTGAGAATATTGTTGAATATTGGTTGAACCCATCATGAGTATTGTGACTGGGCAAGCAGGTCATATTTGTGAAATGAACCCCGACAGGGTGATGCAGCACCCCGTCGAGAAGCGGAGGGGTAGACCACGATGCCATGAAGGGGTTTATTTCCCAACAATGACCGCCTAGTTGTGCGTTATCGCGCTTATTACACGGCTACTTACTTAAGAGCTCAATAATTTAACACAAAAACGGTCCTCCAGAGTCCGACATCAGAACTGCATCCATAGCAACGGTCTGTGATACGTAGCAACGGTCTGTTATACCTAGCAACGGTCTGTTATACCTAGCAACAGTCTGTTATACCTAGCAACAGTCTGCTATAAAGAAATAATAGACCGTAGAACGCCATGATTGACCAGAATTGAGTATTCAACAAAGCTGTGTCATAATAAATAATACTAGGCTACTACAGAAAATGAGATTCAATGATCCTGGGCTAATATGCTTCATATATGAAATGCATGTTACTAAATGTGAACAAACAATGACAATCCAAATCATACTCACCACAGAAATCTGTGGATTTACAAAATACTATTACAGTAGAATATGTAATGAAGAGCATCTTACCTCACTGTGGAAACAGGAATACACAACTCCTGCTGCTTGCAGCTCGCACATTTTGACTGATAATCATTCATAAATTCAAAAAACACTTAACGCTCTGATAGTACTACGTTCTTATGCGAGTGCTCTGATTAATACATATATTATTTGATTCTTAAACAGTGGCCTTATGTTGTTGTTAAAGGCTGCAATGTGGAGTTGCTGGACAGTAGCAGTAGCTTGCATAATGAGACGTTTAGGGAACATCGGTTGCGTCTACATATAAGTTTACGTATAAGTCTTCATATAGCCTATATGTGTTATATTTTTATTCCATAAACATTATTAATGTAGCCTATATAAATAGTTTCATTATGTAGTCAGTTGATGTTCTGTCGGGGCCCCCTATTGGCAAGGAGGCCCCGGGCATGTAGCTAGAATAGCTCTAGCTCTGGATACCATTTCACCTACACATTCACAGAGAACGATGGGAAACACTACCTGATCATACTTAATACGAGGCTCATACCAGCCCGGTGTATTGACATTAAGTCTAACTCAAGGAACAATGTGTCCTCCGTCAGAAAACTACTGTCAAGGTGCTTTTGAGTCGGGCACTTACCGCTCTAACTGCTCCAGTGGAACAGCTCAGTGACCGTCAGTACAAGCCCTGTGGTTGTTCTCTGCAGCTCCCAGGTGAGAATCTGTGCAAGCGAATGAAAGGAGAGCAGGGAGGTTTAGTAAAAAAAAACAGCAGTGTGGAATGCAAATTTTCATTTTTGGGTTAATTTCACAGTTTTTAATAGATAATAAAAATAACATCAAGGCCCAGGCGGGTAGGAAAAGTAGGATAGTAAATATGGAACGAAGCCATATCACTTCCCTTTGTCTGATTTAAGCTTTGATAGCGTCATCTCGCTATGACCTATATTCTGAGTTCATCACATCCCAGCTGTGCTACATCATCTTTTTCCTTTTTTCTCTCCCTCTCCCTCCCTCCCTCCTCCCCCCTCCATGTGTTGTTCTTCCCGTTTCCAGAGGACACTGATGATTCATACTCTAATTCACCAGTTTGGGGTATTTGTGTGGAAAACGCAGAGACAGCGAGAGACAAATGAAGAGACGGGGAGAGGAGAGGGGGGTAAAGAGATAAGAGGGAGAGATTGTGAGCCAAGGAGGGAGACTGGTGGGCTATTTATAGGCTCCAGCTGTGTGAGTCATTCTGGTAGAAGTTAGCGGAGAGAGGGGATTGCAACACGTCGCCCGTGACGCTTTGAAGATCCTATAGACGAAACATGTATTAAATATGTACAGCAGTCTAATGGAGCAACGGCATTAGCATAAAGCTCTATGGAAAATGATTCTTAATTGAGCGAGCCTTGATCTCGTGTTCTTAAGTGTGTCGAGTGGGACGCGGTTTTGCAGCGTTCCCCGTCCCTCGCCGTTCATTTATTACGCTCTCAGCCAACGCAGAGTACCCGATGCATGTACAGAAAAATCCATATGTTGGTTTTTAATCCACTTAGCGCTCTATTAAGTACGTAAATATTGGCGTTGTTTTCAAGTCATCCTTCAATGTAAGTTCTGTACATGCACAATGGAATTGCTGAAGGTCTCTTGGCAGATAAGAACTTGGAAAGAAAAAGTCAGAGAGCAAAGTTTTGCAGCTTGGGAGAAATACAAGATGCTGAACTGGAGATACCAAACACATAGGCGTCTTTTTTTTTTTTTTCGAGCTTGTAGGTCAGGATTAGTTCCAACTTTCCACCACTACAGGCTGTTAAAATCACATTTTCTTGTTTCGGCTACGTCTCTGTAAACACCATTTCTCACCAGGAGGCACAGGCGCCGAGCTTCTCATTGATTAATAACAAGAAAATATGCTTCAAATGATGCTCTCTCGCTATAGGAATACAGAGAGTATATATCCACTTGTTTAAAAAAAAAAAAGTTGCTGGAAACATTTCAGAGTGGGCAGGAGAAAAAAACCTCTGGTACATGAGGAATGCCTCTTACGTTCATGGAAAGAGCAGGAGGGGTTTGTTTGTTTGTAACAGCAGCTGCTAAAACTGACCAAGACCACTAGAGCTCCACGGAAACTGGAGTGATTTGGGATTCACTCAGCTTCTCAAGGTGCATTTTTAGCCATGACTGTAGACTATTTTGTCATGAAAATGCCTTAAAAAGGTTCTTATTAATACTTATTATATTCCATTTCTGCCAATAGATCCCCCTAAATGTTAGACACTGGTCCTTTAAAGACGAGTATGTTCAACAAGTGTGTTCCAATCCACGTACTTCCTGAAGTACACTTCAATGTAGTGCACTTTGTGCACTCTGTACTCACTTGAGTAGTGCGTAATTTTCAGCGGGGTAGGGTCGTCTCAAATTGAATACTCCGCGGTGCACTGACCGGAAATGACGATCACAACATTTGACCGCGGCTCGGAAAGCAGAGTGGAAATTACGTTTCCAACGTCGTCGCCTACGCCGACGATGTGTCCTCTTATTGGCTGAAAATGCGCCAGTATGTTTACGTATTGTATTGTTTTATTCTGTTATCTACGTATGTTTGAATAGTTCTCGTGGCTCCGCCCCTTTCCGCTACGTAGCCAAGATGGAGGCAGTTGAGTGCGGAAAGTGTCCAGCGTTCCACACTCAACGATCTGACTGTTTTGAGTACAACATCCGGGTGCTTTGAGTGCACTGCATTTGCCGTACTACCCAATTGGAACGCACTTATGCACTCAAAATAATGAGTATGTAGTACAGAAGTACGCGGATTGGAACACACCGTTACTGTAAGTTGAGCAAAAACAATGATCTTACATAAACTAATTAGAATTCCCTAACGCAGACAGTTTGAAACGTTGCTACTCATCCCCTCCCCATGCCCGGTTCTACCATTTCTATTCAGAGAAAGACGAGGAACGACAGCTGGTAACATCCTTGATAAAAAGCCAAATTGGACTCAAACAGGTGAGCTAATGAGAGCTGAAGTCGAGGATCAAATTGAAAAAGAACGATTCCGTCGCAGGTGCCAGTAATACGCATGATGTACTGATGTTAAAAGGAGCATGAAACACATTGAAAAACGACTGTCTTTCACCTGTCACTTTAGCGCATGTGGGTTTGATCAGTGGCGTGAGTCACCCGTCACAGTCAACGCTGTGTGTTCTTGTTAAAGTTTCTCAATTTGTTATGGAACAGACAGATCTGCTGAACCTTTTATAGCGCTATATCTGCAATTAAAACTTTAAAAAGCTCCGCCGTTTTTGAACGCTATCTAATTTGATATAAAAAAAAGCCTTGGGAGAACAGAGCCTCAGAGGTTTAAGACAGGTTTTATTAATTCTTCCTAATAGCTGACATCCTGTTTTTAAATCAGGCATGACTTTTATAATGTTGAATTCTGTTATTGACAATTTGCTCAGACTGCACATGAGACATTTGTTGTGTAGCCATGTCTGCATGATGTCTTCCCGCAGTGATATAACTTATTCTGATCTCTATTCCCCAGTTTTATATGCAGGAATCATCCTTTCCTCCTGCAGAGGTTTTTGGCAAACCATAAGAGGCTATACACGGTGGGAATGATTAAGGCGCTGTTTGAAAGCTCAGCCCATTTGAACTCTGTTCCCCACCGTTCCTTTTCTGAATCATCATCTTATGAGCACAGCTAACGTTCCTTATCTCCCTTACACCTGCCCTCATTTCTGCGTGCTACCCCGCCACCGCCGCCGCCGCCATCTCTCGCTCTCTCTTCTATCTCACTCTTCATTTTTCTTTACAGTTCCAGATTATATATCAAGGGAAGATGAGGTAATTGTGTTTCTAACCCCATTGAAGTTAAAACTGCACAAGGGGAGGAGGCAATCTCTTCGGAAAAGGTGATTTGTGCCAGAGCGGATGATCAAGTGTGTGTGTGTTGGGGGGGAGTGGGTGGTTGGTTTAGGGAGCGGAGAGGGTGGGGGGGGGGGGGCTCTCAGAAAATGATGCAAAAGCCTCCTGTTGAGGTAAATCCATAAATAAAAGGGATGTATATGTTTGATCTTTGGATGGTTCAAAGGGGAAAATAAAATTCATTAGATGATGCAACTAACATGCCATACTAGCCTGTTTTATGTGCGGATGAAACGCAGTATTAGAACCAACAGAAATATATTTTTTTAGGATATTTTTGGGGGCCGTTATTTGATAGTGATAGTGGAGATGTGGGGAAAGACAGTAAGGGCATGACAGCAAAGGTTTATCCAGCTGGGGACCGAACCAGGGACTCGCTGTTTAAAGCATTTGCACCCATTGAACTTTAAGATCGGGGGTTCACAAAGAAAAATCTAGAGGGAATGTAATGTGTACAACACAGAGAGGTCTAATGTATTGCTGTGTGTCGCCTAGTGTCCTAACTGAATGTGATGCGAGCGAGCGTCAGCGGCAAAATCAGTTTGATTGCATTGTTTTCTACTGGAATGTCCCAACTGACCGCGAGCTGAACTTTAATCGGACGCCCTGTTCCTGTTTATTTGCGTCGTTTGCTTTGAAAGCGCCGCATTTGACGAGGAGCGGCTGATTGGTGAAGTTGAAATGAGGCGTTATCTGATAGGATACCTCCTCATTTAATGTAAATTACAGTAAATATCACAATATTAAATGTGGGTTTTCAGTTTAATAAGTACAAACGTAGGAAGATAGCAAATATTCTTTAAGGTGGTTACGTCTCCAGTCTGATCTCGAGACCACAGCTGATTTTCTGTCAATAAGAAGACACAACAAGATCGATATTATTCATCATTACAATTAATTATT
The DNA here is from genome assembly GCA_916701665.1 of Sebastiscus tertius. Classification (NCBI taxonomy): domain Eukaryota; kingdom Metazoa; phylum Chordata; class Actinopteri; order Perciformes; family Sebastidae; genus Sebastiscus; species Sebastiscus tertius. Next base: position 18,423 of record CAKAOH010022113.1, read on the forward strand.
AGTTCTGTTTTATTATAAAAAATATAGATATTAGGGATGCTAGTTTTTAAATTTTTTTCTAACCAATAGCCGACCCTTGTTAACTGATTATTAACCGTTAACTGACGAGATTAGTGCGTTGCTTGCAGCGGTGCTGTGGTTTTAGTGCCTAACAAGCCGCCCAGCTGCAACGATAAGCCGACGCACAAACAGGTTAAATCCTTCATTTATCGCCAGCTGCAGTTTATGAGCACAACAGAGAACTGAGTCCTCAGTTCACCCGTCCGGGAGAGTTACTGTAGCAGCCACGATGCTGCGTGGATTGTCGTGGACACATGCAGACACTTTAGTCTCCACTGCATGAGTTCAGTTTGGCTGTGAGGTTGTCAGCCGTTTGTCTGCCTGGCGTACTCTGTGAGCATGGTGTATGAATAAATAAATAAATATGTCTTTAAAGATTATATTATAAATACATGTAGCCATTAATTAATTGAGTGACAGCCCCCTTATTTGCATAATGAGGCAGAAATGCATAAAGAAATGTATAAAGGCACGTATGAAGAAAAGAATACACAAAAGCATAAGTCTGGGGAAATAAATAAGGGGATTGTATGCATTAATACATACATAAATACATACATTTGAATATAAATCCTTCCATCCATCCATTTTCTTCCACTTATCCAGGGCCGGGTCACGGGGGCAGCAGGCTAAGCAGGGAATTCCAGATGTCCCTCTCACCAGCAACATTTGCCGGCTCTTCCTGGATAAATAAATGTAAAATAGAATAAATAAATGCAAGAATAAATACAAAATAAATGCAAAAATAAATAAATATATTTAAAATGTAATGAAAATAAATACATAAATAAATAAAATGGGAAATTAAACAGAAGAGTAAATAAATAAAGGAATTAATACAAATATTAATACATAAAGAAATATTAATTTATGTCACATTTTATCAATTAATTGATGGCTATATTTATTTTTAATATTATTTTTGCTATATTTAATTAAATACTTATTTATCAAGTAATTTATTTATTTATTTTTTTAATCTGGCAGGTTACATCCTCCATATAACTATGATGTAGTAGCCTATATAAAGTTAGTTAAAATGAGCTCCACCTTTACCAGCTGCAACATTAAAGTGACGAACACATTAATGCAACAATAATGGGCTATTCTGCATAATGAGTACTTTCACTTTTGGTGCTATAAGTATATTTGATGCTAATACTTTTATAGTTTTACTTAACTTTGAATGCAGGACTTTTACTTTTAACAGAGTAACCTATTTTTCCACTTCTTCCAACACTGTGTTCGAGCAGCCGAAACAATTTAATCATAAACTCATCGGTTATATAGATCAGTGATTCTCAAAGCGTGGTCCGCGGCACTCAGCCAAATAATTTGCTATAAATTATATAATTGTGCTGCATCATTAAAAAGTGCATATCCACAGATGGGGACCATGTGCGCCAATAAAACAAAGCATATTGTGTCTGTCACTCCCACCCACGTTAGGGCCAATAGAAACTCTGATATGATTGTGACACACAGCAATAATTTAATTATTTCATAGTTGAAGCATTTACTGAAAGTCAGCTTTAGTACATTTAGATGTCTGGATTTATCAGGACTATGCCAGTCTTACTACTGTTCATTTTCTGAAAGCTATTAAGATGAATTACTTGAAATGTGGTCTATAAATGCTGTCAAATTGAGTCCAAATGCCATTTAAATAAAATCACCCTCCATTTAAAGGTATATAAATGTGATTATCTCATCTAATCTTATCTTAACATGATTCAAATTGAAATGTATTTCTGTTTATCACCATAAAACAGAGTATAAATGGTAGTAAGCATTATGATTAATCAGTGTTATGATTATGAGGCGGTCCTTGGAGAATTTTCTCCCCTTTATAGGGCTTAAAAAGTTGGAGAACCCCCGTTATAGATATTTGGTGATGACGCATTGAAGCACTTCCGCCCTGGTTGCCAGTGGCAACGGGAGCGGTGAGACCGGAACCACGAGCGACAGCTAGTTTTAACTCCCCAAACAGCTCATCCTCCTGCTCCACCTTCACACACCTGACACTATCTGCCTCCTCGTCACGTTTTTACTTTGATTAACCCATAATATTTTGCATTTTAGAGAGTTATATACTACACCTGCGGAGCTCAGCCGTATGCCTACATGTACCAGAATGCACTGCGCTCAAGCTGCAAGTTCACAACGTCTGATACAAAATCAAAATGACAACCAAGGACATAATTCTTACACCTATAACGTTAGCCAAACAGGAAAATCCAACCGTACACTTTCTGAATTCATGTTCCTCCCTTATTAGGGTGACGTTAGCTCGCTTAATTGCCTTTTTAACTCAGTAAAACACTTGAATTCATTCAAACTGGACATTAAAACTCACCAAACCCATAAGTCTGTTAGTCTTTCCGCTGTTCCAACAACCAGCAACTTTGGTTTGATCGAAATAAATCCTTAATTCACAGAGTAACGTGAAGCAAGTCTCACGAGAGTTTTTGCAACTCGGGAGTTACCTTCTAGACACAAGGTGCTCTTCATTTAACTAATTACGTAGCCTCTAAACCCAATCAGCTGCACCTGTGACGCTTTAGGTGTGTCATATTAAAGGAGGGAATATGTATTTACAGTATTCAAACATATTTCTGTCAAAAAAGTCACATTAAATCCAACAATAAAATATGAAAACTTCCAAAGGGGGGCGCTGAATATCAAAAGGAGGGGTTAAAAGACGTCGTCTAGCCTGTTTCACATCAGGTAGCAGAGATTTTTAGTGCAAAACATGTACCATGACTACCACTGTCGGCCAGATTACTCAGACTCCCCCACTTCACTTAGACCTGAACATGAATAATTCACACAGTCATTAACCTAAGCAATTTGCCCACAGCCCCTCTCCTCCAGCCTATGCAAAAAAGCTCTATTTGTGGAGCTCTAACCCAGAATATGTCTGATTACATTTCAGAGGTTTCAAAAGTTTCCTCTGGGGCAGCGGCGGCGGCGGGGCCTGCCATGATGATGATGACAACGAAGATTTGTTATATAATTCGGTGACGGGATTTGTCCTTTTTGGGGATGTTACAAACAGAAAGCGCCTGCGGGCCTGCTATGTCATAATATCTGTGGGTTTAACAAAACCAAAAAAATATTAATCTTGTCTTTGAAGTTTCCTTCCAGGAGTGTTTGAATCGTCTAAAAATACCAACATTGATTTATCCTCCATTCCTAACCTCGATACTACTAATGAACATTTGACATATGTAAAGTATGACACCATTCAAAATGCATGGCATCACTCATATATGAGCTTTAAAGCCATTATACAAATTATACATGACATTTGCTCTCCAAGTTTCTCTTTTCAAATGAAGTCCAAAAAGCTCTTGAGCACATATCATGTACTCCGCACTGTAATGAATTTTTATACGAAAATGAGCACATAATATGAATGTTTCATGACTCGGAATAATCTCGGTCCCCGTCCTGCCCTCTGTCGTGAAAAATGCATGCGCAAAATATTGATGGATGTTCCCCTTTTACTGACAGAAGTGACACGCTATAAATCAGGAAATGTCGGAAACGGATAAGAATCAATACGTCAAGTCTGAAATTATACTTTACCCGGCCCTGACATATGCTTAATGCGCAGATACGAGATAATATCCGAGGGCGCTCGTGAGCGTGAGCGACCCTAATGAATACATATGAGATAGGGGGGCATATTAAACTGCACGGGCTCATGAAGCAATGTACGCACATACTGTACATATTCACATGTTGGTGGGTTTATGTGATGCTCTAATTGAGGGAGAAACTGGGATGTTATATGTCAGACTTTTATATTATCATCTCTTAGGCATCAATTTGGTATCGCCATTGCTAATGTGTGTGTGAGGCTACTGGATTTTAGGACTATATGGGACGACCACAAGGTTTTAAAGCTAGAGTAGGTAATATATTTTAGGGGAAAACATTTTATATTTGTTGAAATTATCTTTACATACCGACAGCAATAATAATAAAACAAATGTTCGGACAAAAATAAGAAATAAAACGTACATTATGTTACGTTTACGTTCATAATGATCATTTTGGGGGTGTGGCTTTAACGAAGTAGTTTTGTTGCCTAAACCTAACCAAGTTGTTTCCCAGTTTATTTTGAAAACGTATGCATGTAACAAGCAGAAATTAACACGTGTTGCTGGACATTTGTAGGGAAACGCAACAAAAATGAGGAATACATTGTTTATTCATAATGTTTTATATAATTTTTGCAATTTACTTGAACAGGCCCTTTAATTTAATAAAGTTTCTTCGTTTAAATTATGCTACGTTGCTATTTCTTTCCACTTATGTCCACCGATTGATGTCGGGCAGATTGATAAATAGTTATTCCCCCTTAAGATCCAACAAAGTTACATCAAAGATCATCTTTTTTGTGGAGGTGGGCATTTTTTTAAGTCATATTTCTTTTTTTTATTTCTGTTTCCCACTGTTTCCAGTATTTGTGCTAAGGTACTGCAGGCTGAACACTGACTTCATCTCGCTGCCTCTGACCCAGACATTGCACTGCGATAAATTCAATAGATCATCTTCCCCCAGATATTCAGCAAAAGATGACTGACAAAGCCATCCTGCACACACCGACGTATCAACCGTTTGAACCCTGGTGTATTCTCTGACGCACTGAAAGCGGATTACAAAGCTCCCTCAGCCAAGCCTGGGATGTGAACTTTACCTGCAGTTTTTGTGCAGCGTGAACGTCTGTAGGCAGTGGGACGGGGACAGCGAGAGGTGAGATGGTGAGAATTATGTAAAAGTTATTTAAACTGCCTGATCAAAAGCTATTCGGGGCTAATCTCAAAACATTCGGGGCTTAAACCCTGACAGAAAGCACTTAGCGAGACCACTGGGGAGGTGAGAGTTACTCACTCGCTCGCTTTCTCTCTCCACATTTACAGCTGCTCCGGGGATTTGAACTGTTGACCTTGTGGGCGCAACCCTGTTTATCCAACCTTTAGGGGTGGAAACTGTAAGTGTATACAAACTGAACTTGTCAAAAAAATACATTTGTTTTTACTTTGCAGTTTTAGGTGACTCAAAATGTGCCAGACTTTTCAGTCCTCTATAGAGACAAATCGAAAATCTATACATAGACATTACAGTCTTAATGTACCGTAACAAAACAGCCAAGATAAATATTAAAAAAGACAAAAAAAAGTCTACATCTGTGTTGCTTTTCCTTACGATTGTACGGCCATGATTTAACCCATACAAGCTTCTGTTCAGAAAACAGATTCCGTGCATCTGGAGCATCAATTTTGTCAATTTAATAAGGTATAAAGCAGCCAGATGCCAAGAAAAAATACACAAAAGCCTGTAAAAATATACAAATATTTAGGGGTAATAACCACTCAACAGTTCACAGTTGAAAATAAAAATGTATTACCCTTTTATACGCACAAATACAGCAGAGAAATGTGAGAAATTTAACCATAATGCAGTCTATTTAGGTGTAAGGAGATTTTATCCTAACTTGTTTTTGTGCCGTTTTCATTGAAAGTCTACGTATATGGAGGACGGAACCTGCCAAAAAAAAATAATAATAAATGACGTGATAAATAAATAAATGAAATGCACCATAAATAAACACTAACAATTTAATAATGAATAAACCAATTAAAAAAAAAAATAAAAAAATTATAAATGCATTTAAAAGTCAATAAAATAAATAAATAAATGACTCAGTGAATAAATAAATATACCATTAAATGTGCCATAAATAAATACATGCAATTTAATAATTCATATTTTTTTTTAAATAAATTTAAAATACATACAAATTAAATACAAAAATAAATTAATATATTTAAAAGTAGATAGGGGAATTAATACAAAGGTAAACGAAGAAGCAAATTAAAACAGAAATATTATTTTATGTCACATTTTATCAATTATTTAATGCCTTTTATTTTGGCAGGTTCCGTCCTCCAGTTTTTGAAAAATTAAGTTTCTTTAAAAAAAAAAAAAATGTTATTGTTTACATGCAGAAATTAGATAATGGGTGAAAGCTACATCGGCTTTTAACTGTTTTTCTCAGCTTGTTGCTACATAACATATAAATATGGTAATGTAACTATAAAGACATAATGCTCTGTGTGACAGCCTGAATTGCAAACATTGCTTTCGTACAAATTATCTCTTTGCATCCAAATGTCACAGAAACATTTTGATGGGAGAGACACACTGTAAATACAACTAATTAGTCGAGGTCCGACGGCTAAAGGAACAAAAATCTCTCTGTCAATAAAGCCTCGGGCGTTGTGACTGGAAACAAAGACAACAGCTGGCTTCACATGGTTCCCAACTCTCGTCACCAATATAATTGAATGTGTGATGTCTCCAAGCAACCAACAAAACCAAATCAAAAAAGCAAATCAATACGGATTCATGGACAATTGCACAGCGTTGTTCAAGTCATGTTCTCGCAGTACTTTCCCATGAATAAGGACACTTCAACCAAACCTCAAAATACAACACGCACTGTGAGAATATCAATCTGTGTACAAACACCGCAGCAAATCCTATATGATATGCAACACACAGCTCCTGGGGAGGATGTCAGAAAATGTAGATATAGCTCTGCATTAAAATACTGTAGATGTCATGGTGGCGGGGTAAACAAACAAACAAACCTAAAACACAAATAGAAATTGATGGTGTTTGTTTTGCTTGCCCTATAACTGACTTGCACAAGCTTTTATTGTCAGTGGGACCTGACTCCGGTGCATTCTGCAGATGTGAAAAGCTGTGGATAACCGCGCTCGAGCCCCATAAATCCATTTTATAATGTTGATTCAAAACCACACGACCTTTAGCTTGCTGAGAGTCTTTGTATAAACAAATGACATTGCTCCGGCGATGCCGTAGCCCCGGCTCTTTGCTTCGCAGGAGGCCCCGTGCACCGTTGATGTTTCAATTTGTGCCGTCCCAGAAATGTCAGGCTAATTTTTTCCAGAGTGATGGAATTGTTGAAATGCTGGTATGGTCATAAAAAAGCATCCTCTATCTCTAACCGTGCCTTTCTCTTCCAGCCCTCTAGGCTTTTACCTAAAACTACTGCCATGGCTATTGATTCTGAATTATGATACAACTTTGTACTGTAGCAAACAATGGGAAATATGGTTTGTACTGACCAAAGTTGTAACACAATACAGAAGAAGGAAGAACATCCACTCTTAGATGGATTGATATTTTATTGTTTAGTTGTAATGCTGCCAGTTACTTAAGGGGATTTCATTGCTGAATGCTGACTATGTGTCCCGAGGGTGTCCTGTTAAAGAGTTGGAGAGGAGACCCTAAAAAAAGAGCTTATTCATCGCAATAATTTAGAAGAATTTACCTTATAATCCATATGTAATAAAAGAACAATATGGAGCAGAGCTTTTATTTTGAAAAGGGACTTAATGGGTAAAAAAAAAAACCCTCGAGACATGTTAAAATACTCTGCTTGGAATAATAGTATATTCTGCCTGAACCTATTTTACGTCCACAAAAATACGTCGTCATGTTTACTAACATAAAAAAAGGGGTCATCGCAACTTGTGATGTCACAAAATCACAGTCATACGTGCTTTAACTTTACCGTGGGTGCAGAGTGAATGTTAAAACATCTTTCTTCGTCATTCTACACAGCGAGGGTCGGACATCAAACTGAAGTCGTAATAAGCAAAGCACATTATTTTTGACTGGAGGTGGACTTTAATTATGTTTTTATAGTCACAGTAGATCAAGACTGAAAAATGTTGTGTAGGCTGAGAACGCGCTATTTTATTTAACAGCATGGGTCCCCATTACGAAGGCAGCCATGCTCACCTGCCATGTTCACACCGGCTTAGTCATCACAGATGAAACAGAGTTTTGCAGCCCTTAGCTGAAGGCGAATGGAAGGCTTGGGTCAAGGCTACATGAAAGTGAAAAAATATAAAATCCTTTCTGTGGTGCAGGAAACTAGCTAGTGAGTTACCAATAGGAATAAGACTAATGCAAGCCTAAAATGATTAAAAACATGAGGAAAAACATATCAATGCTGGTAGAAAAAGAGGGTGGACACTGAATTATAAGCTCTGGAAAGCAGGATAAGGTTAAGTATTTCTGTATTCTACCTGCAAAGCCTCAGAGGGAGGTAATACCTTTTTTTTTCTTTTTTTCTTATCAGTGTTGGCAGCAGGCAGGAAAAAAATAATCATCAATGTGGGTGGTGACATTGAATTCCAACACTAGATCATGTTACTGTAGCTGCTAAGAAGAACACGATGCACCTGCTGAAAATGCACAACAATCTACTCAAGTGAAACGGCATCAGTATGCAGCAGGTGGGTGCTCGAGTGGAGCAGCTCAGTTGCTATAAAGTGCCAAAGTGTGGCTGCACTGGGCAGCGAAGAGGGTGCATGTCAACTTCTCTTGCACCACTCCCTTACTGAAACCCCTTGAGTTTATTAAATGGAGATTTATCAAAAATGGTCTTTCGCTGTGTAAAAGAACAGCAGCAGCAGTTTGTGCCTGTATGCTGACAAAGGAAGTAATCACTTCTGCAAGTTTGACTCTTTTCTCAATGGGCGTTACATCTTGATGTCCTCCCCTTTTCAGTCTAAATTGCTGCTGTTGCAGAGAGTGATGATGTCACATGCGGGTCAGCCTCTGTACCACTAGCTTCTGTAACTCAGCAACCCGATATCACGCTAAGGCATGCAATAATCCCACCTGCCCACCAAATGATAGTGTGTCAGTGTCATGTTTTTCCTCACCGAGGCGTGAATGAAGGTGTAATACCAGCAAAGGGGCAACAAAAACACTCACTTAGGGTTTGGCAGCAAAAACACTTAGTTAGGTTTAGGAAAAACGTCATGGTTTGGCTTAAAATAAGTACGTAAACTAGTTACAATATGTACGCTTACAAAACGAAACACCGGTCTCAAACACCGGCCTCCTGGTTGAAAGTCCTGTGTTTGTTGGATTATCTGCTGAAGTGCAAGCGAGCATTTCAATTATCCTGTAAACAAGAGTTTAGTTAGGTGGTCTTAGAGGGTGAAACTCTAATTAACTTTAAGCCTTTGCTGTTATTTGACAACCACTAATAAATAGAACAATTTGCATAGGGGCAAGTAAAAATTTACTTTGGGGCAAGTAGGTTTCTGCGCCACTTGTGAAAAAAAAGACATTAATGTTAAACCCTGCTTAGTTTTATCCATGTCAAAACTATTCACCAATACTCCTAAAGTCATTTTTCCAGCTTTTTAGTACTCTCCTCGGCCCCTCGCCTCTTCTATCAAGCTTTGACATTAAACAGTCTGGGGCTTATGGGAAACAGTGTTTATTAAAGGCCGCTAACAACAGCAATATTGCTATACCAGACGTTTAAAAAGTATACTAACCATTTCAAGACATAAGAGTACATTGTGTTCCGAGGCTGGATGTTTATTTTTTTACCTTAATGCAAATGTCAGATTTTGAAATCTTACTTCTGTAATATAACCCAGAAGTTCTGCTTTCACATCAGCTCTCTATTATTTCAGTTTCCTATAGATGGTGCAGGTCGCCATGTGAACAACCGTTCTCAGCTCCCCCTCACTGATAAGCTGCAGTCTGCTAAACGTCAATGTCTAACCTGTTAGAGTGACCTATAAGCTAGTTGCATTAGATACTTCACTCAATAGATGACATCAGCTCATGTTTATATGAAAGCCAGTCCCTAGAGCCCACAGATAAATGTTATCAGTATCCTATTAACATGCTAAATGTGTTATCTGTAACTTATTAATATGCTAAATATATCTGCATGCCATGACGGAGAGAGACAAAGCTCTGCGGGCAGTGGAGCTCATTATATCTGACTGCGACATGGTGCACTCTTGAATACCTCGCTAATGTTTGCTCATCAAGCTGACCTGCAGGGCACGCTGTTAAGAAGCTCTTAGATCCACAGTGGGAGACTCGCTCGTGCTAACTGTTGTTTCCATTGGTGTCCTTTTTGAAAGGCTGCGTGGTGGCTACAGCTGCAAGACGCATCACTGAACACATACAGGTGCATGGTGTTTTAACTGATTATAAGTAATTGGTAAAACTATAACAAAGAGTCTTGATGTTCACTTATTGGCTGGTGAAGCTGTTGTGGCTCAGGTTTGCATATATACCTACAAAAAGTAAAGCACTGTAATTCGTATACATCCCACAAAATCAATTTGAATGGAATCCAAGTTAATCGTGAAACAGGAAATATAAAGAGCGACAAACGCAGCTTAGGGAGGAGGTCGTGGTCGATGGGTGGGTTCTAAATATACCAGACTTTTGCCCAGGAGAGCGGCGTTTGTGTCCCGTGTGAAACCAGAAGTCAGTGTTGACTTATTTGTCACGAAAGTAACGCTACGTCCGGAGTTATTTTAAGCCAAACCATGATCTTTTCCTAAACCTAATTTAGTAGTTTTGTTGCCTAAACCTAAGGAAGTTGTTTCCTCTGAAGACAAAAGTTTATTCTGAAAAGACGTGTTGTTGGATATTACTAGGAAAACCATAGGAATTCGTAGGAATGACCGACCTATCCACCCCAATCTCCTCTCTACGTGGCGGTTGTCGCTCTTTATACTTCCTGGTTCAAGAGTACGTGGATTAGATTCAAGACTCAAGATGTTTACTGTCGCACCGGTTATAAAAGTACAATCGTGTGAAATATATTTTTGCTGGAACTATCCATTAAGAAAACAGTAAGTTAAGTAGCAAAAAATAAAATAAAATAAACACAGGTATTTCTTTTTGTTATTACTATCCGTAGGTATAGCGACAAACGGTGTATGATATCAGCCTGAATTCGTATAGTAAAATTATTCTAAAATCCTAGTGCTCCGATCTCCGATCTCACCAGACCATTCCTTTAAACTTCAAAAATGGGTGAAAAGTGAGCATTTTCTAATGTTCTCTTGAGGATGTTGCAATACATTAGCAAACAAGTGGAACCGGAGAATGGCTCTATATGTGTGCTTCCTATGCGGAGTGCTTTTTTTACAAGCCATCAAATCAAATGCATTATAGTCATTATGTCTAATTTTCTTTTTCACTTATCAGGTCTGTGAAGAAAAGAAAGCCAATTCTTTGAACTTGTTGTTCTAGGTATACAGAAGGTACTTAACCAATGTACGCCTCATTTCTTTCACCATCATATATCACACAAGCAGGCCATATTTAGATGTTTTTGCGTCACAATTGACTGTTAAAAAAACCCAAAAAACTGCATGCGTACACAGACTTATAACCATGATCCATTTACTGCTCAGTAATAGTCAGAAATTCCATAAATAAAAAATGCAATTATAAAAGGTTTAGCAAAGCAAAGGCACATCTGCGCTGCAGCCGAGCGTGACAGCTTACATTGGTAATCCTTAGGCAAAATGACTTGCTTGTAGTCGTGTTGACTTGTGATACAGAATCAAGGCGGAAACAAAGAGGAACGGAGAGAAAGACGGCGGAAGTACAAGGACAATGGCGATCATTACAGAGACCAGCTTTGTTCCGAAGTCATAATTCCATTCAAAACGTATTCCAATGAACAATTGCTGCTTCATAACCTGATCCCATCTGCAAGGTGAAGTACAATACAAACCGCTGGCTTTGACAAGACACATTTGCATGAGAGCACAATAGATAATCTATAATCAATGTCTATTCTTTGTCTCTTTATCTTCTCCCACCCTCACAGACTCTTCTGGATTGCTGCCATGATATTTTCTGCCTTCACAAACAAAAGTGAGATAAAATTAATTACAAAAATTAAAAGGAAACGTCTTTAAAAACCCATTTTCCTGCACAAAAATTACATCACATCTCTGAATTTTTCTGTGCTCGAAGAAGATTAAAGAGACAGAAATCCAGCACAATCTACACTTTCTTGTCAACAAAATGACAGGCCTGTTGAGACAAACTCGCCGACAAAAGGTGCGACGGTGGGATCGCGTTGATAAAACCGCCTTCTCTCTCAGTCTTCACTGATACAGTTTGATGCTACAGGACGCCTGGGAGATGCAGCAGATTTCTACTATTTGATTGAGTGATTGAATTTATTATTATTGTGTCATGCATAAGTAATATGCCCAGCTCAAACAGGCTTACAAGACACCGTTGTTTAGCAAGAAAAGAGACAGAAACCAGGCATGAATTACAAATAATACTAAACAAATTAACCATCCAGATGTTTTTTCCAAGCTTTAGAAACAGAGGTAGCCACAATATAAAAGAAAATGTGTTATTTTCAACTTCTCTTAATTTGCATAATTCACACCACCTGTTGTCCTCCTAGAAGTTTAAAGACCTTTGACTTCTTGATAACTTTGCCAGAACATAAGATTCAGTGCCATAATTGCGCTTGATTTGAATATGTGCTCGCAATTTTGCTTTTAACATTATATCTTTCAACCGTTTTTCTTCAAATCTAGCAAGTAACTTTCGTCAAATTGGGTTCATGCGCCGTGATAAACTATTACTGTACTTATGTTGTAATTCAACTTCCTTTAAAAACAGCATGAAGTTCTGTAGTCCATCGAGAATTGTGTGATTTACTCTAAAGAAAAACCTTCTTATTGATCCTGTATTCTGTCATGTTACGCAGACGATTCTACGTCTTATCACATCACATTTTTGCCTTATTGATCCTGGAATCCAACCCTTATCACCCTGAACAGCCAAAGTAGGAGCTAACTTATTAAACGTATCATTACTGTTTTGTATAGAGTCTGCTATTCTACATTCTCTGAAACCCCACATCCCAGAAGCATGATTTAATACAAGACAGGTACATGCATCATAAAGTTGTAAGTTAAAAATAGGTAAAACTTTTAAAATAGGTTCATTTTCTTTAACTAAAAGGAGGATTTTGACACCCATCCATGTGTTTCCATACTAATAAATGCCATAAAAAGACAAAACTGTGACATACAGTCTATAGCAAATCCCATCTAATTAAATCAGATCAAATCACATGGAGCCATTGTGACGTCATGGTACATCCATTCCCGAGAATATAGGTGTCCCAATTTGTGCGGATACAGACAGCGTCTCTGCTCACATCAAACGGCTACTACAGCAGAGTGTCAAATCAGAAGCAGACGCTGCAACACAAAGCCCCATACTGCTCTATTTATAGGCTGGAGCCACTGTCTTGTTTCCTAATGGATTTGGATCCCTGCAGAGTGGCGTAAAAGGCAGAAACGATCTAACTTATATGTAATATTTGTGCAAAAAACAATGCTGTTAATGCATTGTTAACTAGATCAGTGGGTCTAGAAAGAAGCTTTGCAAAAGCATTAAAAAAAGATACCAAGATGGCGTCCACGTGTTTATCATTACAGTGGTTTTAAAAGCTTCAGAGTGGCTCAGCGGTCCCCCATGACACCACTCAGACACTGTTACAATTAATCCAAGTTAAATGGTGCTTCAAGAGATCACTCTTCTTCTTAAAAAAAAGGCTTTTAAGGAACATTTAAACCTCAAGCGCACGAGGATGAGACCAGAAAGGTGAGAAGGAATCTCCCCTCCGCTTTAAAATGGAATCACTTTTGCGGCACAGATTCCTGTTGGCTTGCGTTCAAAGAGACTGAGCTACTTCAGACTCCAAACAGTCCCCCGAGTGGAACTGCAGTTTTTCTTGCCACTCTCTGCCATCTCTTTTCCTTTTCCACTTTATCTGTGACTCCATTTCTCTCTCTCTCTCTCTCTCTCTCTCTCTTTCCTGGCTTACTTTTTCTCACTTTTACTCTCTTTTGATAGTGTTGCACTGTTGAGACTGAGTTGTCATGTTAATACAATTTCAAAAGCGGGAGAATAATATGATGCTGCAGAGAATTCGCACTCTGAATTTCATTTGTGTTATATATTCTGCTTTTTTGAGATGCATCTAATAACTCTTCAGAGAAACTATTTTATTTATTTCTGTCGCATTTAAATTGAAAAAATGAAACCTTCAAAAGACACCGTCGCTGGGAATAGAGGCATTCTGTAGAAGCCTCAACACTACACCTTTCTTCAAGATGTGCCATAAAGCAGAGGGTTCTCCACATGTGTAGATTAATATACGGCATAGAACAGAAATAGGTTGCTGTCCATTCTCTTCACCTTCAATTGAGAATAATGGAGCAAATTCATTAAAGTTTGCAGAGACTTAGTTGCTAGTTTGACCGCTAGCTATAAACAGCAGGTTCCCCACATGTGGATATTGATTTACGGCACAAAAGAGGAAGAGGGCGCTGTTCGAACTTTTCATTTTCAATTGAGAATGAGAATGAGAGAGCAAACTCATCATCTTTTGCAGAGACTTATTTATTAGTTTGTCCACTATCTATGAGCAGCTGGCTCTACACATGTGGAGATTGATTTATGGCACAAAACAGGAAGAGGGTGCTGCTCTTTCTTTCCACTTTTGATTGTGGATGAGAGAGCAAATTCATTAATGTTTGCAGAGACTTAGTTGCTAGTTTGTCTGCTAGCTATGAGCAGCAGGTTCCTCACATGTAGGTATTGATTTACGGCAGCTTGGTTGTGCAATTCAAGGTTGTGCATGTCCGATGCCAAATGAGGCGCTATGGCGAGGACACCTGGCTTCCAGTGTAAGCTGACATTCAAATTTAAAGGTACCCTGTGGAGTTTTTGACAACTGGTAGCACTATGGGGCAATGTCTTTATGCTTTGTTGATATCGGATTTGTGAGCATATTGACGCCCCAATACACATTCCTGCTGGGGTTTAACTCGATCTAACTGAGTGACAGTTGCTGCTGGGAACTTGCTAATAAATGGAAAGAAATGGGACCGCAAAGGCAGTAAAGAAGAAGACTGCAAACTAGTAAACACGGGGGTTTACAATGCATAAATTGCAAATGTTTTATGGAGGGGGAGAAAAAAAATCATTCAACACGTTTGTTAGGCCTCAAGGATACACACAATCCATTTTGGTAGGAATGTAAACACAACTTTGTTCATAAGAAAAACTCCACAGGGCACCTTTAAATCTAAAGTTAAAGCTGCATTTACAATCCTGCCAACAGGTCTCAGCCGAAGAAAGAATTATTATTCTGATTAAGTCAAGTTTACTCACTTTTTTGTGAGGGTCAATCAGTGTGAACTTGAGCCGATCCCTCGCCGAGGAACAGAAGGTCTCACTTCTTCGACGTAACAAATTCCATCACTAGGGGGCTCTCTGGAGGGAAGACATCAAAGAGGGACAATGTGTTAATGTGGAACCGAATGCACCCCCTGACTGGTGGGTTGCGAGTGGAGATAAGGAGTGGGAGTGTATGCAGGCATACAAAAAGAAGAGCTGTACACAAGAACCTTGGATTCAAGGACACCCCACTTATATGGCTTTTGAATCATCTTGGCAGCGTGCAGACAGAAAACAGCAGCAAGTACAATTACTTAGTGTTTCATTAAAAGGTAGGTAAAAAGTTCTGTGAGTGCTTGTACTGAGTGGATGGGAGGGTGACCTTCAATTTGATCCTCAGGAGCCAAACTACTGTTGATTATTCCATCCTACCACCTAATTAATTATAGTTAATTACATCCACCTTGATTCTCAGATGTATATCAGTCCGTGTAAAGATGATGAGAATTAACTGAACGCTGGATGACAAGGAAAGGAGTGTTAAGATAAAGGCAAAGCAAGAAGTCGTTTTGTTAAATATTGGAGGTTGTATTAGGACAAACATTGGGGTAATATTGGAGATATACATACTAGAAACTGCATAAAAAGAGGGGAATTAAAAATACCGCAGTGCTTAAAAACTGTAGGGTCAACAGTATCCAGAGGGTGTCCTGAAATACAGCGGCACGATAAGAGATTTGGCAACAGCTGCCCTCTTAAATTAACACAAAAATAGACAGAAAAGGAGAAATCCAGGGGATATAAACCATCTTTTTCATCTCAAAAAGTTTTGCTTCAGTGCAATTCTTTCACCGCAGGAGCCATTTACCGATTCTCAGTCATGACAGACAGCGGCTTCCTTGGAAGACAACATTTCCGCAGTCAAAACCGCACTCTGGTAGTCCTGGTGATCTTTTTCTTTTGTGGTTTTCTTTCAGCGCGATTGCTTCATCTGTGCGGCGTCGTTAGCCTCGTTTTTTTAGATTCCGTGAATTGCAGACAGCGCTTTTTGCGATTCATTGAAGGACTCACTGATGTTGCCGTTTGCCTCAACGGATCGATCGATGTTAAACCAACTACGGCTTCAGGAATCAAACTCAAAATTTAACATTACTAGCCCGTCACGAAGGAGGCTAGATAACGCTCCAAACTTGCCCTAAATTTTTTTGGTCATAGCCATTTTCAAAAGGTGTCCATTGACCTCTGACCTCCAGATATGTGAATGTAAATGGGTTCTATGGGTACCCACGAGTCTCCCCTTTACAGACATGCCCACTTTATGATAATCACATGCAGTTTGGGGCAAGTCATAGTGAAGTCAGCACACTGACAGCTGTTGTTGCCTGTTGGGCTGCAGTTTGCCATGTTATAATTTGAGCAAATGCAGTACCTGTGAGGGTTTCTGGACAATATTTATCATTGTTTTGTGTTGTTAATTGATTTCCAATAATAAATATATACATATATTTGCATTAAGCAGCATATTTGTCCACTCCCATGTTGATAAGAGTATTAAATATTTGACAAATCTCCCTTTAAGGTACATTTTGAACGGATAAATAATGTGCGATTAATCACGATTACATATTTTAATTGATTGACAGCCCTATAATTGAGTAAATACACCTGCTAAACATAATGTTAGCATTGCCATTGTGTCCATGTACAGCCTCACAGATCTGTAGCCTTGTTTCTATCTAGAAACAATGTCATGTGTTTGTGTACTGTGAATAGAATATATCCTTAGCTGGCCTCGGTCGGTTTGGAAGTAAACAACAGACCGTGAGAATCTCCTGCCTTCTACAATCAATGTAATTTCACTTCATCTGGCTTCAGCGACAAAACATGCAGCGGGACAATTATACCCAGACACGACACGAACCATTAATCTAACTCTGCTTTGATTTGTGTTTCCGTCACTTTAATGTAAAATGCTGTTGATGTGTACTGTGCTTTTTGCCAGCATGAAAAGCAAAAGGTAGAAGCTGATTTTCCAAAATGCTAATAACTCTGAGACTGACAATCACTTTTTTAATATCTCAAAAAAACAGACAGCAGTCAGCCAGGAGCTACGTTATCCAATAACCCTGAAAAAAATCTAATATCATTTGTTTTTTCGCGCTCATCTTATAAGGAGATATTTTGTTCAAAGGGATATTTGACACTGGAAGTAAAGTGGGAATTCATTACGGAGGTAATATTCACCGACTGGAAGTTTGTTGGGCGCGTGCAGCTGCTGGTTACATTGCCTCGTGTGTTTTGTGCGCGTTAATTGAGACACAGGCGCCTTTCAGTTTGGAGTAATGTGACTCCTCGGAACACAAAACACAGCTGACACTCACTGAGATAATTGCGCCAATGATCCAATTGTACTGCTGCGTCTTAGCGTTGAGCGCTGATAGACTTACATATAAAGCTAATTTGCTTCAACAGGCTCCCCGTGGGCTTTCCTCCCATCTTGTGTAGACCTGTGTGGATATGAGGCGATGCATATTGATTGCAGTTGCAGGTTCATTTCTGTTTCCTTCCTAGCAGTGCTTGAAGTGGAAAAAGTGCCGGTACTCTTAGCGACTTATTCTTATTTATTCATTATTGCTATATTATTATTATAAGTGGGCTATACACCTTACCTATATACCAACTGGAACATTAAAAGGGTTAAGGTGGTGTATTTGTATATAGTGTTGATACTTAAAGTGCTTTCCTGTGTTATTTGTAGCCTATATTATAGTATATATTATAGGATGCCTATAGCAGGTATGCATGCAGAGCTGAGGTGTGTGAGCGATTCATTCAGGTTTTAGGAGCAGAGTCCCAGTCAGGATGCTCCTACATATTATACCGAGACACATTCTCAATTTATACAGTGAATAAAAGATATAAGATATTGGGTTTGAGGGTCTTACTGCAAGAAAATTTGAAACTATGCAATTTATTCATCATTTTGGACCATTATTATTACAAATTAAAATATTATTTTGTATTATTTATCACAGCCTTCGTCTGAACATTTAATTCCTCTGAAAATGTTTGCCCTGTAAAATCATATTCTGTAAATCAGAAGAGCAGATTTAAGAAATCGTGTAAATAATGTTTCACTAATTCAATTTGTTCACGAATAAAACAATTTTTTTTTTCAAAAAGGGCGTGAACATTGTATTGATAAATTACAGCACCATCGTGCGTCAGCTCGTCCAGATGCCTTCTGCATAGTTTTTAAGTTCATACGGTTTACACCTCTTCCTAATGTACAGCGACCGAGCGAACTCTGACGAATGGAGTGCGAAAAATCGTCCAGATACTACGAGCGATGTCCCTCTCTATTACATATTGATTAACTGTTTGTCAGTGTCGATTTTGACAAGTGAAAACAGGTTGGATGTGCGCAGAACTTTGCATAAATAGAGCCAGGGAGAGCTCCGAGCAGGTTCGGACATCTTCATTGAGAAAAACTAAAACAATCCGTTGTCCGCTCGTTCTAATTGCATCCAGTTAGGAAGACGTGTTATGAGGCGCTGTGCCGTTATGATTTGCCATTAAAAATCTCCCAGAGAACCATATATGTAGAGGGCAGAGGGGAAAGGCAAGAAAAAGCCAAGGAGTAAAATGAAAAAGTGCTGGTACTGCGTACCGTTGAGTACCTGTCCACTTGCAGCACTGCTTCCTATTAAGCAGTAACATTTTTATGTCACACATTAAAAGGACAAAGATCACAAAGTAAGTCCCTTCCAGGTTTAGCCGATAACTGCAGAATCCGGACCGGAGAGCAGCTGCTTCAGACCAGCAGGGCAAATCTGGATTAGACGGAGGGGGAGTAGTAAACAAGCACTGCTTAAGAACATGCACAACCCCGGAGCAACACCAGCAGAGCTGCTCAGTCCAACACTGTGGTTTGTACTGGGCAGCTCCCAGAGGGGAGCCCGTGTTTGTCCTCCCCCTCCCCTTCTCTCTGCAACTGCACGCCAAAGCTGTCGAAGCAAATACATGTCATGTGTCCTGGTTAAATAAAGATTACATTTATCTAATAAGGATTATGCAGTAATGACCTGAATAGACAGCTCATCCTAGATTATGGTGCATATGGTACATATTTGTATTCAGTGTGCACAGTGATACGCGGTTTTGACGGTTTGGTTTGAAAAAGGGTAATCTTTGCTTAACTTAAAGATGTGAGGAATCTCCGTAGGGGGAGTTTCTTTTTTACCGGGAATGCATTGGTATTACAAGAAAGCTCGCGCTCGCATGCAGAAGATGTAGATGTATTCGTGTCCACATGGACGGCCAAGGGCAGGGTCAACTTCGCCGTGGCACCCGCGGGTTAAATGCTTCACTTCAAGTGCACATCAGCGGCCTGCACTCCAAACCTCCAGGCTCTCCAGCTCCAGCTGAGAGCCTCCCGTTGGTGTTTATGTATCAAACCGCTGACCTTTTCAACATGATTCAGATGGCTGGCCCCAGAGTTCAGCGGGGCTGCCCCTGTCAATAGCCGTTAGACGTCTATATGGTGAAAGACTCTTGGCCTGGAATATATCTGAATGTGTACAAACACATATATAGGCTTCACGCTCTCCCCCCATGACTGAGCCACAGATGTGATTAAGGAATCATATAAAAGATTGCCAAAATCAAATTTGTCAAAGCTAATTTCTATCATTGCTCAGAGCACAAACGCCATAATAATCACATTCATTCGTTGTATTTTATTCTCTGTAGTGAATCTACAGTAAAAAAACACACCACGCTCTCTAGTATCTAGTAGAGTTTAGACTGAAAATAGCAGCTCATGAAAACACAAGGGGCTGCGTTGGTGTGTGTTGCTTCAAGTAGATGATGGAATCAAATCCAGGAATGTTTGAGGTAAGTTTGGGTGAGAGATCCATGAGTTTTGAAGCTCTTATCAGGGACCAGAACACTGCTGAGTACTTAATGACTACTTTACAACTCTGTAAAGTTATCACGCTGACATCTTTTTATCCTCCATCTCAATAATTGTGAGGTCATCAGTATTATTAAAATGTTCGCGTAAGTAATCTAGCAGGAATGAATGATTGAATGTGATTGTCATCACGTTGTATCTTGGAAAAGGTTGAACCAGGGTCATCTTCTTTGCAGATGATCCTGTCTTATAAGTGACATCAGCGCTGGTCCAATAGTGGCTTCATTGAAATTAATAAAGTGTTGTTTTTTTTTGTTACAGAAAGCTGAAGCATAGAAAAAGTCAAGCTTTAAACTAGAATTACATCATCGCGGTTGGATGCCTCCGCCAAGCAGTCAAGTTGCAGTTTATCCATGTCTGTCTGAAATGGCATCATTTTATCCTATTAGACATTTGTTTGTTATTGTCATAATTAGCATATGAATTCTTGTTTTATAGTCAAAAACGTGTATTGTGAAGTCACAGTGACCTTTGACCACTGACAACCAAAATCCAATCAGTTCATCCTTGACTCCAAGTGGACGTTTATGGCGAATTTTAAGGGATTTTGTAATCTTTATCACCCGAGGTGGCATTACTCAGGGGTAGGAAAGTTGGGTTGATGGGGTGGGATGATTTTTTTTTTTTTTTTTTTAATGTTTAATACCTGTCCAATACCTTTTCTTCTCTATTTTCTTTTTTTTTAAATTTTATTATTAATTTTTTCGTGTGTTTGTGTCTTTTTTTGGTCTATTTTTGCCTGTACTTCCTGGTATTCTTTCTCTATTTAAAATGAGGCATGATATCCACGTCAAAGAAGTCTGTATTACTGATTTGCACATGATTCCTAATAAAAATATTCAAAAGACAAATTTTAAGGAATTTCCTCAAGGCGAGATATCATGTTCACGAGAATTGGATGGACGGACATACAACCCAAAAACATAACGCCTCTGGCCATGAGTTTCGCCAGCGTGGAGGCATAAAAAGTTTTTATCTCGCCTAACGCTGGTTTTCAGTGCATCTAAATTTCACTTGTGAATCACGCTCTCTGGGGCGTTTGTTTTCCTCAGATTCTGTGCCCACAGTAAAAACAGCTGCCATTATGAGCGACATGTTCTTTGTTTTGTAATACATAGGTTTATTTATTGCTGTTATATGCAGCCACCCACAGCTGTGGCATGTTTCTCAATAATTTATTTCAATGTTTATGTGGGCATGACGACAATGAAAGTTGGGGTTGACGTGGGTCAAACTATGAACAGCAAGACTTAGTGGGCTTAATTTGTTCTGCTAATTTCTGTTGTTTTGTCCGTTGCAATAAGAAAACTTGGAGAAAAATGTGTCCGGTATATATTTGTCTTGCATCACAGTACATTTTCAACTCATTAATGCCATTAGGTGACTGGCGGCTTGTAGCTTCCCGGCACTGAAGTTGTCGACAACCGAGTCTTCATCATTCATCTTTACCTTTTGAACTCGTGCTCGTAATGTTGATCAAACCACAGTATGTCTTGTTCTGTGACCGTGAAGGATACAGCACATTCTTTTGAAGTCTTGTCTGCCATTGATGATTGAGATTCCTCTACCTGCTTTCAGATCAGAGAAGTATTGCACATTATCATAAGCCTGTAATCATTAATCCTAACGGGAGTGACGAACTGCGTCGAGCGGATCCACTTGTTGAATTTAGTGTTAAATGACGAAACTTTTATGTTGAAAAACTGTGCGGTACGGTGATTCTACTCGCTTTGTCATTATAAAGCCAATAATATAACAAAAGGATTATTTTTACTCTAATTTTGTCACCGAGACGACAACAAAGAGTATTCTTTTCTCACACGTTGAAGGAAACCAAAGAGAAAATGACACCAAAAAGTGTCTACTACTACTCGCACACTTATTTTGTTTATTGCAAGAGCCGAGTCGTGTGTGGGAGTATATTTTTTTTTCACTCTCTCTTTCTCTTTGTAATCTGAACAAAAGGAGCTGCTTTCTGCACTGGCAGCAATATTGTGTGCATGAGGTATGAGTGTGAGAGAAAAGGCAAGTGCTACCGCCTGCAGGTGTGTGCCACGACACTGCTAAATCGCAGCAGTCATCACGTTCGGTCCACAACTTCACACTTTTCAAGAAGTGGTGGGAAATGAGTGTTAGATTTTTTTTTTGTTTTAGATTTTTAAAAGGACTTTGTTTGTTAGAAGTCATATAATGTTCATAACAGCATCTTGTCTGATTGATTATGACTTTAACTGTTAGCAGCTCCAGTTTGCAGTGTAACCATGTATATCTATGGAGGTTTCTTTGCAATCGACATGTGAGATGTTATATCCTTGAAAAGTGTAAGCTTCACTGAATCTAAAAACATTTGCATCATGTCTGTGCGTTTAGATCTGACTGAGTTATGACTCAAAGACGGAGTGCACATTTTCAAAATGTACCTTAAAGGGAGATTTGTCAAGTATTTAATATGCTGCTTTATGCAAATGTATGTATATATATATTATTGGAACTCAATTAACAACACAGAACAATAACAGATATTGTCCAAAAACCCTCACAGGTACTGCATTTAGCATACAAAATATGCTCAAAGTGGACATGTCTGTAAAGGGGAGACTCGTGGGTACCCATAGAACCCATTTTCATTCACATATTTTGAGGTCAGAGGTCAATGGACCCCTTTGAAAATGGCCATGCCAGTTTTTCTTCACCAAAAATGTAAAAAAGTTATTTAGCCTCCTTCCTGAAAAGCTAGTATAACATGGTCACAAATGACATGTGCATCTTTTTTTTTGGACCGTCAGTAAAGCTGTTGCTGTCTAACAAGCTGCCATCTTAAAAGTCACATTTTGTCCCAAAACCCAGCTTTACTTGTATTTGCAGATCGACCAGTGGGATGTCTTTGGCCGGAGGTCTCCCTAGTGGGTCCTAAAACAGACGGAGAAACACAAGTTGGTAAATAATTAACACGGATCGACTTTAAGATTTCAGACAGCCCTTTCCATGGGGGAACTGAAGCCGTTACATCGCTCTCTGATTGGCACCAATGGATTCTGTAGGTTTTCTAGTTTGGTACCAATGGATTCCTAAGGTTTTCTAGTTTCATATGATGCCAGTATCTTCACTATAGCTTTAAAACTGAGCCCTCTACAACCTAAAAATCACGAGTTGTGTTTATGCGTTAAAGAAATTAGTGGCGTTAAAACAAATTATCGCGTTAACTTTGACTAATAAATACACATCTATCTCCGATATGTCTGAAATACTGTCTTGAATCTGAGTTTATAGGTGGTGCTTTGTGTGAGGTAAGTATAATTGCACACAACTTGTGTGGGTTCAGGAAGTAGAAAGAAGAAAAATAAATGATGGCAATTTGAGTCATCCTCGGTGAATCTGGAGTGCTCTCATAGCTTGTTAGAAGAAAGACTTCTATCCGTCTGACTTCGTGACTCCCTCATTACGTGTTTCACTTGGAAATCTCCCCATTACACGCTCAAGGTTTCAGTATCGCTCCCTCGCTTCTCTCATCCGACATGACGCCGCAACAGGCTCTGACACCATGTGACATCGCGACACGTGACCTGCTTACTTTTCCGTCGTGCTGACACAGCAGTGATTCCTCCCGGCGCTGAGTGTAGGAGGAGTAGGAGGAGGAGGAGGAGGAGGAGGAGGAGGAGGGGGCAGCTGCTCGGGGTCTTGTTGACCAGTGTGCTATGATCACTTTAGGCCAGCTGGCCGTGGTTGCATTTGCATCTTTAATTTATGACCAGGGGACGCTTTTTCTCAGCATAATCGCCAGTGCTTTGGCCCCATTACTGCGCCGCACATGCAACGTCTAAGATACAGTTGTCAAACGCAGCTTTGAAGTTTTATATATATATGTATATATAGTAAATCATGCACTTTTATGGATGTCTTTGATGAGAAAATTGGACCACTTTCTGCTTTTGTTCCAGCGCTTCTATATGTCACGTCCATATGTCGCTGTGTGTGTAAACCGCTGCGCTTGTGATGTGTTTACTGTCCCCTTTTTTTATGTCCCCTGGAACATTTCTGTAGGATTTACTCAGCCTTTGAGTCGAAGAGCATAAACAACCTAAAGCGCCGTACAGTGCACGCAAGTCTTTGAAGCAAATAAACAACCCCGTGCGGCTAAAAAAACCACACAGATGGGTTCAACGTCGACTCTTTTTCGCCCATATGTAAGTGAAAGTCTTAACTGCACCACTTTTATCGGCCTATGTAGCAAATTGAAATTCACAACACCATCTGCCTATCTTTGTCTGTCATTAACATTAATTAAAAATGGAATCACCACATAAAATGAATAAAATATAGAGTTTTTTAAAACCTCATGAATAAAAAATCCACATCAACAGGTGAGGAGTCTTCACTTTATCACCACTCTGCCCCGTCATGTAGCTTGTCATAGGAGAACAGCCATACTTGGTCATCCCAATTCCACTTAAACGCCTTTCATTAATACTGAATCGCTTCTTGCCGGAGAGTGGCGAGAATGGCAATGAAGCAGAATGCAAATTTCCTCCCGTTTTCTTCTTCAAATAAATGTCATATTCCCTAATTTAACTTTGAATTTGCCTGCCCCCGCGAGATAAACGCCTTTTGTAGATGCCCTGCATTCTGATGGGACTTGAACAGGTTTATTAGATTTCATTTAACCACCTCTCAAAGAAAAAGTCGTCTCCCTCAAGTCTTATTACAGAAATAAGTAAACCAAAGACGTGCGGCGCCGAGGCTGACTTCTCGGAGAGAGAAAAATGAAGGCCTCTCTTATCTTTGTCTTGGAAGATGTTAGAATTTTAGAGACAGTTTTGTTTCTTCAGGGAAAAAGAAAATGTGAGGGGTGTTAGGAGGAGGGCATCATGATTAGACATCGAGCGAGGGGTAGACACACCGACGATCCAACCTGTCAGCATCCGCTCACTACACCGACGCCACAATGGAGCAATTATAAATTAGCGGGCTCAGGTATTAATCCAGCGGACGCCACTTTGGGATTGGCCATTTGGCAGGAAGCATTTTGGCCCAAATCGGAGGTTGTGTCGAAATAGCTGACGCCGGGATGTGGGGTGGGGGGGGGGGGGGG
>CAKAOH010022113.1:43677-79439 GCA_916701665.1 Sebastiscus tertius
GGGGGAATGTAAAGAGCGAGAGGCATAAAGCGCGAGTGCAAAAGAGAGGGAGGAATGTAATTGTCCCAGGCATCAGATCAGAGGGTGTGCAAAGGGCTGACTGCTGGTATTTCCAGCTAATGAGACACTTAGCTGTTGGTGGTAGCAGTTTGGTCGAACCTGTGTGCTCATAATAGCCATATAAACACACACACAAAAGATCCAAATAATAAAATAGCCTTGAATCACATATAGTATTTCAACTCTTCAATGTGTTGGAGGTAAAACACAAAGGACTCGTGTCCATTTATGTTGGTTTATTAGTCTGTTTGCACCAAATAAAGCCATGAGCATGATCCTTTCCAAACCAAATTGTCTTTTGTACTTAAACCTAACCAGCTGTATAAGATCAGAAAAGTGTTTTGAAGAACACTGACAAAGGATGTCATCCTTTTGACAGGGGTGTCCGATCAGAAAACACTTCTGGATGCCAATTATACGATGTATTTTGTCCCTAAATGCTGCAGCCGCCATAGGCTTCCAACAGATAACAGCCAAACACAGACCATGCAGCACCATTTCCAGCACAGCTACAGTGGCATTTGTGCAAATATATGTATATATTTATGATTGGAAATCAATTAACGACACACAACAATGACAGATATTGTCCAGAAACCCTCACAGGTACTGCATTTAGCATAAAAAGTATGCTCCAATCATAACATGGCAAACTGCAGCCCAACATCTGGAGGTCAGAGTTCAAGGGACCTCATGGAAAATGGCCATGGCAGTTTTTCCTTGACAAAATTTAACGTATGTTTGGAGCGTTATTTAGCCTCCTTAACGACAAGCTAGTATGACATGGTTGGTACCAATGGATTCCTTAGGTTTTCTAGTTTCACATGATGCTTTAGCTTTTGCCCGCTACAACCTAAAAATTGCAATTTGCGTCAATACGTAATGTAGTCTGCTTGAATTGGTTCCTTTTCTGTTTGTTGACAGTCAAGACACCATGGAGCAGGTTGAAGAACTAGATTGCGCAGCCTTGTACACGCTGCTACTCTATGTCACAAAGCTAATGAGATAATGTAAATGTGATTACTTAGTATGTACTGTATGTGGATGAAGGCCGTAATAAAGTGCACACAGCAGGCAGAAGCAGCTCCACGGTGACAGGGTTTAATCCTTCACTTAACTATAAATGAATCCCTTACACTGCAACTCACACCTCGCTGGAGAAGAATAATTCCACTTTAAATGGTGCAGCTTTTACTTTTACTTGACTGGGAAAAAAATATATAGCTCATATAGAAGTAGCTGTGCCCTGTTCTTTGGGGTTCGTCAAAGCTGTTCTCTGTAATTAAACCAGGGACCGGTGTGTCATCAGTCAGCCATATTTAAAAAACCTACTGGAATCCAGACTGCGTAACATGTGGCACTGTGCTCATGTTGTTGGCAGGTTAATTTTAAAATTGATAAGTGAAGAACACGAGGCACGCTCAGGTTAAATGGATGCATCGCTGCACATCTGCATTCTACCACAATATGTACCGAACGTAACAGATTGATGATACATAACAGCTGCTAATTAGAGCGCTCCCCGATGCGGATGTATGCTGCATGATTATGAGGCAAACTTGGACTGGATTGTAATATAAATGTTATAAAAATGTAATATAAAACATGCTTCAGTTTATTTTCTAAGAAATGAGCTGACTTTCTTTTTTAATAATATTAGTCCCAGCTTTAAAAGTATAGTTAATAATCCTGCCATAATGGATAAGTTTAATGACTTCTTTGGCAGACGTCCACTCGATCCATCACATAAAAACCTGCTCCCTAGTGAAACAATTCAACACAAGAGTTTCATACTGTGCACAGATTTAATGCTGCAGTCAGGAACTTTGAGCAAATGTGATAAAAATGTATTTTTATCAAACTATATCCTGACATTAATGCATAAGACATATAATCTCTGAAAAAAAAATCATGCTTTCAGTGTCCTCCTAGTGCTCCTAATGGCATTTGCAAGATTTCGGAAAGAAGGGAAACAACCAATCAGAGAGGAGAAGTCTCTAAAGCAGCTGTCAATCACTGCTCATGAAACTTGCGAACTCCGATCAAACGGTCAAACTAGGCCGCTCTGATCAAATATTAATCAATATTCTGTTACTGTAATGCCTATTTCTCGCCTCAAATGTTCTCAGAAACATCTTGTAGTGTACTGCTTAGCTGTAAAATGAGAACGTTTGTGACATGTTGAGAACAGTCGAGCTAAAATCAAGCACCGCCCACCAGCCGGAACACACTTTCTCATTTTACAGCTAAACACTAAAATATGTAATAACGTAATAGTTCAACAGTTTGATTGGAGATTGCAAGTTTCCCCTACGCCGCTGGCAGACTAATGTTACTTTGGGAGGAGCTAGCTAGCTAGCTTGTCTGGAGACTGAAAAGCTAGCTAGCTAATGTCGGCACTCCTCCTGGTGAAGTAGTCTCTTAGTGGCGAGGAGTGAGACTCTGTAACCAGTGTTGCATGAAAGCATGGTGGAATTAGCAAGCTAGCTTAGGCGGGTAAATCTATGAATGCCTATAGTTAACCATCCTGCAGTAATGTCAGTAAAAAAGAGAGTCGTAGAATATCGGCGAAGCGTTTCAGAGATAGAGTGTTGCATGTTGAATGTTGCTAATAGTTTAGCTGCTTAACTGCAGCCGTACGAGCCATTGGCTGCGGTTAGCAGAAGGCTAAATATTAGCAACATTTTCCATCCATATCTGAAACACTTCACCAATATTGTAGCTCGCTAGAGCCTTGAATCACAGTTAGTCATATCAAATGTATGCAATATTAATTCTGGCACTCAACAACACAGCAAGATGACATTTTCGATGTGTAACTTCAGCCCACTACTCTGAACTGCTTTGTGTTTGCCTCCAGTCTTTCATTTGTTTTGCCTCCAGCTAACACTGTGACGTAATCATGACATCGGCTGGAAAAGGGTCTATAGTGAAAGTTTTTTTTATCATATTTGCTAAAAGTTACTGAGTTTTGCAGCTTTAAGTGCTACTTCCATAGCGTAAAGATATGAAGTATCTTATACAGCTTTGGTGCAACAACAAATCTCTAATCTGGAGCAGGTGCAGCGGGGACAAAGCCGAAAAGTAAGGATGCTCCTGAGAGAACTAAATTCATGAGTGCATGGTCTCCCTCGCCAGATGGCCTTAACAGATAACACTCCCTTCTCTTTTTTTGTCAAAAACCCTTTGAGTGTCACCCGCTTTCTAGTAGCTGATGACATCAAATAGCACAGTATTCGTTTCTGACCTTATTTCGCGAGACAGAATGACAGTTTACCTGAGCACAGCTGTGCACCGCCATCAGGTATAAGCCATTTGGGCTTATCCAGGTTTCCAAGGATTTTCGTTACAGGGCGCGTTGCCCACATGAAAGGGAATTTTGTCAGAGGGGCTCCATGAATTATGCAATGGCAGAGTGGATTTGCAGGTCTTGCTGAAATTAATATGACGCCGAATAAAGAAACGAGATGGAGCCGGCGGTTTTATCCAGCAGAGAGGGATGGAAAAAAAATGTGGATTTGGAGAGTAGGTTTTAAGGCAATGATGCACAAAGGACATATGTGTCTGGATGCAAATGTTCTTCTGCCATGCTTATACATAATGCAGTATTTTTAACAGATAATGAAAGCTTATCACCGAGATGCCCGGAGGTAATCTTATCACCTGTATGCTGAAGGATCGCTATTCTTTAAGAGTTACACGGTGAGCTGCGGAGCATCAACAGACTAAATATTTACAGGTCAATCTGTCCTCAACACCTGTCACAAAAGCAACGCCGCCAAAGGGAATTCAATCATGCTCATAGATCATATTGATAGATGGCTGCGTTCAAGAGATTCGGGGTGTTTGGACTCCGATTTAACAATGCTAAAAATAACAGGCAGCAAGTGAAAAGAAGCTGCTATTATGTGGAAAAAGTAGCTTTGTGTTTGTTGGCCCATGAATGTATTTTTCCCTCCCGCTATTTTTGTTAATCCAAGAGGGCAGCTGTTGCCAAATCTCTGTCATAATCTATGTCCTTGTCTTCCCCGGGATGCTGTTGACCCTACAGTTTTAAGCACTGCAGTGTTTTGTAACCAGATCCGACAGCCAGACAGGCGCGCGGACAGACAGATGGACCGGTAGCTGCGTGTCAAAAGTGCCAGTGTGCACTGAATCTCCTCTGAAGGACCTGCCAGTGATTATCTGCATACTGTAGGTGTTAATATGCGCTAGTTTTATACCAGGGTGGCGAAGCGCTGCATGAATACTAATCCTAGTTATCTCAATTATCTGCTCTGTCAAGATGATTTGTGTGGAAACTGACACTGCGCCAACCTGAGGTGATTTGATAATAAGTGTGGACGGGGAACCCACGGAGCAAATGCTTTGACAATTTATCTAATTGACAGTCTATGACTCATTCTGTCTGGGAGTTCATTTCAATTTACTAAGTTCTAGTCCCGGGCAGTGTAGGGGAATGGCTAAAGGGGGAGTTCAAGACTTTACTTTTTCCAGTCCTATTTGATCAAAAACAAGTGTTCTGCTTTCTTTGAGTGTAGACCATAAAAATAGAATAGGAGTAGAATGGACATTCCCATTTAAATCAACATAGAGCGGCGGCAATTTTTATGCTTCATCGACACACTCGTCACAGCGCTGGAAAGCACATTGCTATCGACAGATGAGTGACGACTTGCTCAGCTCATTTCCTGCAATGGAAAATGATGGAATTAGAAAGCTAGAAAGCTAGCAAGCCAGCTAGCTAACTAGCGGTACTCCGGAGAAGGAGAAGCTACCTGGCTAACTAGCCAGCCATACGTCTCCAGAGCTGCGTGTGCTCTCTTCCCATTTTCATGTGTAGCTAACTAGAGGACAGCTGGATAGTTAGCTAGCTTGCTAATTCCACCTGGTTACACAAAATGAGCCCAACAGTGGGCTCTAACAGGGATCCACTCTCTTTCCAACAAGCTGCGACCACACTTTACGGCCTCACTGACGTGTGTTGTCACCATAACAACTAACAACAATCACCATTTTCTTTTGTACTTGTCAAATGAACACGGAAAACAGGTCAATATCCGTTCTACTCATATTCTATTTCTATGGTGCAGATGCTTTGCTAGAAATCATGGACAGTGGCTATGAAGACACAGTATATATAACCATATTTTTCAACACTTAAATTTCACGCAACAAATAGCACAAGCCTTTTGTCTGAACCACAGTGACTGATCACCTGGGGCATGACTGAAGCTAGTTAGCAGCGACACGTGACACCACTTTACCATGCAACAGTGGACGACGAGAGGATGCTAACACGCGGCCAATGAGCACCAACAAGAAGAAACTGGAGGGCTGCCTGTCGGGCAATAAATCTGCAAGTAGTCTGAAACTCTCTCGGTGCAAAGCCTAAGAATAAACAATTTCCCTGGGAAATGGGAGGACGAGTGATAACCAGATTTGCGACGCCACTGGCTGCTGCAGGACCCCGGCTCTCCGTCAGATGACCTGGATATCCTCTCATCCTCACACAGCAAGGGTAAGTAATTCTGAAAGCGAAAGGCTGCGGGGAAGCTCGCAACCGGGCCTCAAGCTCTTGTGGGCGATTTTGCTGTTAAAGATGTAAAAGGCACGAGCATTAAGAACACCAAAATATACTGCTCTCCCAAGGATACGGTCTGTGATATGTCAGAAAGAAACCCACAGTATCTGGCTGCACACCCAACTGTGAAAAACATCCAGGGACCAATGAGAGATTCAGCAGCCTGTTGGCACCGAACACCTGGTTTAACCTCCATTCAGTGCACTTCATTGACTACTTTTTCTGGGACTATGAGACTTCTTTTTAAGACCAACTTTGCCTTATCAAGGGGTCAAATTGTTCACCTTTAATTGTACTTCCTGCAGCACCCATCTGGACAATACAGGACAAGATAGAAGACGGATCAAAACATAATGCTACACGCCAGAAACCTTGATAGAGAGTCACCTCAGCCCTCGTCTGAAGAGCTTAAAACATCAGGGACAACAGAGCAAGGAGAGTTTCACCACTCAACATGCCAGCTACCATCTGTGAGGACTCACCTTCTTCACCCCATCTAACCCCGTCCAGCTCAGCCTCCTCTCCACTCCCCCCACCTCGACTTCACTGACCACATGATTTTCTCCACTCCGCCACTGGCTTTAAGTCAGCTTTATTAAACGTCAGGTCTTTGGCAGGCAAATCATTTAAATTAACGATTTAATTATCAAGCCCAATCTTGACTTTATGTGTTCAACCGAAACTGACCAAGATAACAGTGCAGCAGTTCTTATTGGACTTCGGTTTTATGAGCAAAGCTAGAGTGCATAAGAAAGGAGGCGGAGTTGCCGTTTTCTTTATTGACTCTTTCTTCTTCTTTTGAATATGTTGCTCTTCCTTTTGTTCAGTCTTTAAAGCATCCACAGGCCTACAGGCTGAGCTGCTGTCTATCATACGCATTGATTTTGAGTGTGTGGTTATTGCTGGTGATTTTATCATTCAGGGCAGCAGCACTAAAGAACTGTGTCGTATGACTCAGCATGTGGCAGAGCCCACGCACAATAAGGGGTGCACTCTGGACAAACCCTCCGTGAGTCAGTAAAACTGATTTTGCAAAATTCAGAAAATTAGCAGCTGTCAGTACCTCCATATCAGTTCTATATTATGTCCACTTAAAACTAATTCAATCAGCCTGACACAATTTGATCCTATCGGC
Source organism: Sebastiscus tertius (assembly GCA_916701665.1). Taxonomy (NCBI): domain Eukaryota; kingdom Metazoa; phylum Chordata; class Actinopteri; order Perciformes; family Sebastidae; genus Sebastiscus; species Sebastiscus tertius. Next base: position 50,457 of record CAKAOH010022113.1, read on the forward strand.
CATGAAACCTTGAAAGAAATAGTGCAACAACTGAAATCCTCCTCCTGCTGACTTCTACCTACAGGCTTTTTCAAAAGTGTTTTCAACCGCATGGCATCAGATCTTCTGCAACACTATTTCCCACAGGCCCTGAAAACTGCAGTTACTAATCCACTTTTAGAAAAATAACAATCCAGACACCTTAGTACTGAACAGCTCTAGGCTCATATCAAACATGCAATATTTAAGTCAACGTATCCTTTCTTATAAAACGGTTCGTATGATATCTTATTATAAGTTATTCCTCATTTTTCGTGCATTTTCCAACAAATGTTCAGAAACATGTGACGCATGTGTCAATTTCTGCTCGTTGCATGCATATAGTTTTCAAAAATAAACTTCCTTCTTCACAGGAAACAACTTGGTTAGGTTCAACACTAGACACCAAAACTACTTAGTTAGGCTTAGGCAACAAAACTACTTTGTTAGGTTTAGGCAATAAAACTACTTTGTTAGGTTTAGGCAATAAAACTACTTTGTTAGGTTTAGGCAATAAAACTACTTAGTTAGGTTTAGGCACCAAAACCTACTTGGTTAGGCTTGGGAAAAGATCGACTTATTTAGGTTTTGTTGGGTTAAAATAACTCTGGAAGTGGCGTAGCTTAAGTACGGAAGTTACGTGACAAATAAATCAACGTTGACTTCTGGTTTCACAGAGGGTACGAAAAGTGGTCTCCTGGTCGAAAGTCCTGTCCATCCCATCCACCCCGACCTCCTCCCTACGTGGCATATGTTGCTCTTTATACCTCCTGGTTCACTATTACGTGGATTACATACAAATTGATTTTGTTATATATATATATATATATATAAATTACAGTGCATTACTTTTTGTAGGTATAGCTACGAATGGTGTATGAGAACAACCTGTTTAAGTGATATAATTGAAAAGGCTAATGGCTAATCTACATGCTCCCACTAGCTCAAATTATGGAAAACTACAAAATATATTAACATAATTATGCAGATGATACAACGATTTATATAACGATACCACTAGGTGACTATGGTCCCATACAGTGGGATTGAATAAATCAATAATTAGAAATGCCAAGCCAGGTTATTTTTTTTATCTTCTATCTCATTTTACATTTTTGCATTCTACTTGAATGTGTCTTTTTATGTGGCTTTGTGTTTCTTAATGCCTTTATGTTTTCTGTAAAGCCTTGTTGAATGGCTTTGTTGTTAAAAGGTGCTATACAAATAAACTTACCTTGCTTGTTTGGGAATTCTAAACCACAGTTTCTGTGTCTTTGGTGTAAGCGTCCTGATAGCAGCCATTAACCACAGCTGCGGGAGCCAGAAGGGCAGAAAACTACTGCTCCCAAACTCAAATACAGACCCCTTTCAACCGTTTCCACTCTTATCCTAAAGTAACTACAGCTGTGGAGGTGCACTGATTGATTTTTAGCACACAGAGAGACTCAGACACAACAAACGCCTCCCTCAAAATTTTGCACCACAAAAAGGACGCCTTGAAATGTAAATGTGTGCTCTAAAAAAGCGGGGAAAAATGTTTTCCCTGCAACCAAAGGATTATGTGAAGGAGACGCAACCCAAACAAGCAGTAGCTTGACATTGAAAGGTTGGTGTAGAAAAAAATGGTCAGACTGATGGATGGGTAGACTTTTGATTCTTGACTCAGATCATAAACATCTCTTCTGTTTTATTTAGGATGTGTGTGTCGTTAAACCTTGCCAAAATCGCAGAAATATTACCAATGACATGACCTTAGTGTCCACAATGATAGCTTCAGATTTGGGCTCACTACAGTGTGTCCTTGCTTTGCTTTATTTCATTGGTTTTTTTTACGCACATAATTTATATGTTTAAGCTAAAAGGCTAGTTACAATTTCTGGACACCGGCTATCTTAACATCTTTATTCCTCACGGGGACTACAAACAGACGTGCCTGAAGTGGCCTTATTGGATATAATGTTTTGCGTTTGCCTTCAAAATCACTCTCTCCCGTCTTGATACAAAACTAAATCAGTGGAAATTAAATTAGCATTCCCAATGAGTGTCTGGAAAATGATGTAGCTGTGTCCTTACATTGTGCTCCAACACAGTGACCGTAGAGACTACTTATTTCTCTGGGATGCCTTGTTGGACGCGTGCCCAGGCAACGGTCATCGGCCCACTGCTTTGGCATAGAGCTCCCGTGGGCAGCGGCGCAGCTCAAAAATGTGAGTCCATGGATCACAGTGAAATGAACAAGACCGCCACAAATTGCAGCATGGAATTGCAAGAAAAAGAAGCACAGATGGAATACAATGCTACTGCGTGGTTATTTTTGATCACCGACTTAAAGAATATCCAACAAATGTTTCTGGCTCGTTTGCCATATTCAGTTCCATTTTTAACTGCACAGAAAACTAATGTGGCAGGAGATAGAAAAACTGTCCTATACAGATTTTATTTGGCCAACACAAAAAAAATACATTCCTAGAAGGCTCTGCCATCGTAACACCTTCTCGAGGCAACAGACATTCTCATTTCTTCCTGCTTTCATCCACCAACGTTGCAACTTTGAACTCACCAGGTATGAAAATATGGAATCGGAGTCCGAAGCGCACCATGCGGCTCCTTTTTCTAACCTCCTGGTAGAGAGAAAAACCTGCTACCGTAAGAGGTGAGACTGCTCTGCCCACTCAAGGTCTGGCAGCTCATTAGGTTCTACTCTCGGCCATGTGTAAGAATTTGCCTGCAGGTGAACGAGTCTTTCCATTTTTATTTCTTTTTTTCACTCAAGAAATTTGCACAGAATGAGAAATTCTGCTCGCCCATTGTACGAGCTGGTAACACCTCGGTTAGTCGGATCTACACCGTGACAAGTTTTGCATGAAAGTACTCCCCATTATACACAGCTCAGCTCCCAACATTCACCAGTGCCCATACTTCCACCTGCCTCCCAGCTCCTATTTTGTGACTCTATAGTTCACTTATTTGTGGTGAGGCACATTTGGATTTTCTTGGGGATGTTCAGTGAGTATCTTGCTTCAGGTTAACTTTGACATACTGATTAAGCCAGTTTGTGGTCAGGGTAACGGTGAGCATAAGGATAGAATCCAGTTTCATCATACCGATGATCATTTTCAAGCAAATTACCGATATAGCAATGACCTTTACAAATAATCCAAATTTAAAGGGGTCATACTGGACTGTTCGGCCCCTTTCAAAAATAAATTAATGCATTTTTTTTTTATTACCGCTGTCCAGGGTGACACCCGATTCAACTGTTATCAGTTTATCAAATGTACGTTATCAGTCACTGTAAGCCTCATAGATGTGGGTCAGTAGGGGCCTGCTACACCTACTATGTTGTAAAAGTGAAAGCGAAACTTATAAGCAACACGTTCTAACACGTAAAACTGAATGAAACGTCACATTTTGAATACAAACAAAACAGTTTCTTTAAGTTTAGGCAACAAAGGCACTTAGTTAAGTTTAAGGAAAAAAAGATGTGTTTTGGCTTAAAATAACTGTTTGAAAAGTGAAAGTGAAACTTAACGCTTGTGAACACAAAGACAACTGCACTACACCTATCCGAGGTGATTGACATCATTGATGCTAGTTTCACAATATTCCCATTATTGACAGTTGGTGGCGATAGTAATGTAGCAAAATACGTAGCAAACTGATTCCTGTTAGCTTTTTTTTGGTTTCCACCAATCTGGCTTCCACCAAATGTTGTCATGGATGTTCACCAGCTAATCGCTAACTTAATTGGTCTGCTGTTTGGTGCTGGGCTGGTAGCATACAGAGGGTTTATCCAAGCTTTTTGGCTGAAAACTGCTGCGCTAATGAGAGCGGCAAACCAAAACAAGGAGCTGAAAGATGCTAAAATGTTGAGCAGAGCGCAGAGGGAAATGCTCGAGGTGATAATTCTCTGTGGGTTTGACACTACAAGCGACCCCTTTGACATTTGAACTATTGTTAATGTAGAAATATTGATTATAGCAGCTTTAAGAGCATGATTTTTTAGTTATTTCTGCCATTTTATAGCCTTTCTTGTTTTTTGTGTGTTGCTTCTTCGAAGGCAATATCAAGCTTCTTTTGAAGACCAAAAGTACACTTATGTGTTCCCTACACCTGGATCCAATTCAGCATTATTACAGATATACTTTACTCCACTTTACTCCACTCCCTTCAGAGATTGATGTGGTTAAAGTATGACCTGGCCCTCAAGACATCAAGCGGGGGAGTCCACTGCTAACCTTTGTGTAGACTGACATGAGTTTGCCTATTCATTAGGTGCATATATTTAGAGGTTATGGCTTCATCATTGTTAAAAGTGCAACATATTTTGTTTATATATCTTGCTCAGTCTTGTTTTGGTGAGCTAATTTCCTATTTAAAAGGCTTAATGTGTGCCAGATTTCCACTTATCATTGAAAAGGTGTTGTGGGTGACCTTGCCTTTATGAGCTGCTGACCCTGAAAAACTTTCATTAATATGGATTTTTAGTGGAGAGTTTTGTTGTCACATAATATTCAAAAGGCTTTTCCACTCTGCCAAGAATAGACTCTCCGGGGAAATACTGAATCCATGTCGTTATTTTTTGTATTAATAGGAACAAAAAAGTGGACTACAAAAGGAGGCTCAGCAGGCCCTTAATCAACAAAGTAAAGTGTCCTTGAGTGTGATGCGGAACAATCGTGTTGAACATCTCACATGAGGCAGAGAGCACAGCAAAATATGTAGTGCTCTGGCTCAACACAGACATAAAACATTTCGCAGCAGTCTGCCGCTTTGAGATTTACAACATTTGGCAAAACTGCTCTGTTTCAGTGTGTCTTTCCCCGTGCTTTCCCTCCATATCATATTCAGAGATGTTCCCTTTTTGGCAAGAGTCCTCAGATTTTAATGGTACTGAATATCATCTACCGGCGTCTTCAGTCTAAAAATATCAATATCCTCCATCAAAAAAGCCCGTATCAGCCGAACCCCGCTGTGTACAGGGATGGAAAAGTCCACAGCAGATTGGATGTCGTTCCATTCGGCTGCACTGGCAGCCAGTGTTTCAGTTTACTGATTGAGCTGGCTGCTGTTATGTTGCAGACATCAACTTGTCTGTCACAACAGAATCAATTGGCTCCCCTCAAAAAAAAGCCTTGCCTTTTGTCGCGCTCCAGACTGGCTAAACATGGCATTTAGCATGATTGACCATCATCCGATCGAACTTTAACTATTGACCCGCGTACCCAAAGCAGCCAAAAAGCATGGGGAAAGCAGACTGCGGTGCACTTTAATAATGGACAGTTTTATGAGCGGCTACTTCATGTTTTTTTTCCTTGAAACCCGAGAGAAGACAAACAAAGGAAGATTGGTTTTTGATGCGAGGCCAGCGGGGATGCACGCGGTTTTTGAGAAGTTGGGAGATTTAACCACTACTTTACCTTTATCTCCCCACACAGTTATCTCTTTGAGCGCCGTCCAAGCAGCGTGCATCATCCGCCGGCGCGGCGAAAGAGGAAATGCATCACGCAATCATTGAGCGATTGTATCCTGTGTAGCGAAGCCTGATTCTCCTGGCAAGCTGACACTCACACGCACGGGTAGGTGGGGGGGGGGGGGAGAAATAAATAAATAAATAAATAAAAATTGGAAAATTCAATCACTTCCATCCTTCATGTGCGTTATTATGATGGCGGATCTGTGTGGGCCCAGTTCACAGGGAGCATCTAGAGAATTATCCCGCTCAGCTGGAGTCTCATACATACGGCTTGAATGCAGGCCCAGCAAACAGATGAAAACCTCGCCAAGGCTTACACGGGGCTTTCCAATGCGCGACGAGATAAATGCAACGCCGGTCGGAAAGTTTGCTATTATCTTTATTTATTTATTTTCTCTGGCTCTGAATGAGTGCATTATTGGCAGACGAAACAACAGCTCCGTCTGGCATACATGCAAGCTTTCATGCATAAACAAGGTAAACATACATACACTTTTGTTTTGCAGAAAGGTGGGAAACTCAATACCGCATAGAGCTAAAACTAAAAGAGCACTCTTTTCTTTCCTATACAAGTCAGACACTAATGCACACACCCATTCCATATAGGCGGTGGAGAGGATATCACACTCTTTGAGACATTACCTCACGCAGCAATATGATAATACACCGCATAATGCACACACTCTTAACAACCCACACAGGCAAATTGCACAGAAGTGCTGTGGGCTGCGTTGGACCGCGCCACTGTGCCGTATAGCGCTGCTAGCAGCAGGAGTGGTTGGTTTGAGGTCAGGTGAGGTGGCCTTGGCGCGCCACCGATCAGCCGGGGTAGAGCCAGAGGCGGCGGCGTGATGTGGACTGGAACAAATGCGAAGGGAAAAGAGGCTCACGGTCCCGCGGTCCCCGGCTCGGAGCTGACTCCACATCGGCTTGACACATGGAGCCCGCATGCCGGGAAAGAAATGAGACACATGAAGGCTTTATGGTAAAACAAAAGGAGGGGGGGGGAGCGAGGGGTGAGAGGACAGGGCTGAGGGTGATTGGGAGAGAAAACAAGAAACGGAGGTGGTCTGAAATCCTTCAGTGGTGCACATGTGGTCAGCGGAGTGGCCGGCGAAGAGAGCAGGCAGGCTTCAGCTGCGATGCTCCTTTAGAGCTTCTGGCAGATGCTCGCAGACAAAGTAAACTAAATATAGCAGCTAGCACATATGAAATATATATGCACAAACATCATGGGGTGGACACAGTGTGAAGTCCACCTACGCATCAATACAGTATGCTGGTGTGGTCAGATTCACCTGCTTACAGAAACTACACAAACTCTATATGCAGACACCAACGCATCCTCATACAACGGTTCGTATGGTATCTTACAAAAGGTTATTCCTCATTTTTCGTGCATTTTCCTACGAATGTCCAGCAACATGTGTCAATTTCCGCTCATTACATGCATACAGGCTTTTCAAAATAAACTTCTGTCTTCACAGGAAAGAACTTGGTTAGGTTTAGGCAACAAAACTACTGAGTTAGTTGTCTCGTCCCTCACACATCGGCCCTCGAGCGTCATGTGTGAGCTTTTGTAAACCCGTACCAATAACAACATCAGCAATGTGTCTCGCGTATGGTATCACGCCATTTACAGTGTATTTCTTGCTTGTGTTTTCGTAACAAAACGCAGTTTGCAGACGCAATCGAGGATTCCTTCCGGTGAAAGATCTTGTAGTGTGCGACTCCTGTTGCCGGTCAGTCATGTAGCGTGAAAACCACAACGACTTAAAGACTCTCGATCACAAGACAGGAAGTTGTGTAGTGTGAACAGTACAACGATCTTGTAGTGTGAACTTGGTTTTAGTTGGTTAGGTTTAGGAAATGATCGTGGTTTCGGTTCAAATAAATATGGAAGTGGCGTAACTTAAGTGCGGAAGTTACGTGACAAATACATCAACGTTTACTTCTGGTTTCACATTGTGTATGAACACCAATGTTTATTTAACCACCCATCCATCCTGACCTCATCCCGACATTTGTCACTATTTATACTTCCTGGTTCACAATTACGTAGATTACATACAAATTGATTTTGTGGGATACATATACAAATCACAGTACATTACTTTTCCTAGGTATAGCTATGAACGGTGTATGAGAACAGCCTGCACACTCACAGACATAAAGTGTTCAGCGGTAATCATGATTGCTCAAGACCTACAGTACACGATGTGTCAAAGGCATGATCCACCGTCCTCTCCATCTCTCGTTATGTATCTTGAGTGGGTTTCTTTGGAAACGTCTGACCAGCTTTAATCTCAAACCAAACATTTGTCCTTCACTTCAACACATAATGCTCCGCTGCTTCACTGATGTATTTCTGTGCTCCACAAATGGCCTCAGATTGACCCCCTCGAGAGCTCTCCTCTCTGTGTCCACCACCCTCTTCTTCCGCTGCTTGAATAAATAATCATAACTGCCAAAATAACATACAATTTTTAGCACACATACAGTAGATACGCCCGTCATGTGATGGTATTTCAGTCACTTTGATGACACATTACTTGTCAAATTTGTCTGAATTTCAATATAACCCCAAGGAAATTAATTATAATACATATTCAAATGAATAAAAGGAAGATACAATGTTCCCGTAGGGCTCTCATTGCTTTTTAAGTCTTAATTACAACTTGTAATGCATTATGTTAATAATATGTGGCCTGTGTGTGCATGTTCCCTGATTAAAAAAATCCTCCCACACTGCCTTTTGAACTGGTGGAGATTCGAAAAAAGCCACTCTCGAAGCGCTTCTTCACGTTGGAACCGTTATGGAATATTTGCCCCCGTGGCTTGATCAAACAGCTCGTAGTGAATTATCAAAGTAAAAGCCCCTTCACTCAGATGCTGCTTCTCCGAGGGAGGCGTTATTACGGAGAGGGGGGCCTCTTCAAACGAAAGCTTTCTAAAGATATAGCGGGAATGGCACGCGGTGCATGAGGAGGGATGTTCGAATCAAAGGGAAAATGAACAAGGTGGAAATGCAAAGGCTTGTATTTACATCGAAAAGGACGGACACAGTTCACTTCTGGAGGGCTGTGCTTCATAAATATTTGCTTGTGCTTGTAGATTTAGAAAGACTAGTCCCTTGTACGAGTCCCTGGAGCCATAAAACGCTCGAATCAGGACAGAAGATCATTTACGGACATTTAGACCAGATTGGGAACACGGTCTGTTTCTGCTGCCCTTGCTGTTGCAGCTCCATTTTTGTCATCGATTATGAACGCGATGTAAAACATTTCACACTTGAGTACTTTACCCTTCCCTGAACTCCAGTTAAGATCAGATTGTTTACAGGCATTAGGTGCTCCCGTTTGAACCTGTCCCTGCTCATTTTTCACGCCGCCTCGCATCTCTTTGTCCTCCAACTGTGCCCAACGGAGAAAAAAAAAGGACTGGCAGCACAGACATTGTAATGTAATGAGAGCTCTGAGTTCAATTGTCAGAGCTCCCCACATGTGGGATTTTTGAGAGTAGCTTCCTGCTATTTTAAATTTGAATAATGCAACTGTCAAATGGTTTGGCTTGGAGCTATTCCATTACTTCTCCATAGCCTCTATTCTATTACATGTAGGTCTATTCCCGACTGCTCTGCCCCATCTAACCGTCCAAGACATGATACACACAACAAGATAAAGATCTCAACAAGTAGGTCTCAAAGAAGCTGCAATAAATATTAGTATTTACCACTCTTCCTGTGCATGTAGTTCGAAATATTGATGACATTTTGATTTCTTCTGTTTGGTGTCGGTTTCCAACAAATTAGCTAGACAAGGATGTCCAGATAACACGTGGGATTATATGCAGCGTTTACCGCCGTCGCTTTTAGCAACGCTAAATTTCTCTTCAGAGCAACAAGGTGCCCTGATGATTTAAAGGCTAAGGCGTCTACTCTTAAAGGGACAGTTTGGGTGTTTTGAAGTGGGGTTATATGAGTAACTTTTCCATAGTTAGTGTATTACCTACAGTAGATGACGGTTGGCACGCCCCCAGTTTGGAGAAAAAGACAGGAGTTATAGCACGAGAGCAAAGCAATGTACTGCTGTGGATGGGGTCAGCAGCAAAACATATTTTAGACCCCTAAAAGAATCAATATCAGTTTAATTGGACGCTATATTTAGAATATATTCACTGCTTTACCTTGCCGTGAGACAGCTATATAAACTATGTTTCCGACGGGTAACTGAAGTCGTTATCTATGCTCTCGCCAAAGCCACCAGACTCCATTGAAGAAAAACAGTAATTTTACTTCGCAGAATGTGGGAGTTGCTGGTCTACCACTGCTTCGATTGGTTAGTTTGTTTGTATTATTGTGTTTTTTTGGTTAGTTCGGATTCACCAAAGTCACACAATGACAAAAAAAAAAAACCCTAATCAATCGAGGCAGCGGTAGACCAGCAACCGCAAGCAGCAAGCGAACCACCTGCAGTATTTTTAGCATGAATTCAAACATTAAACCACCATGAAATCCATCCTATGATTGCACATTCAAGAAACAATCAACGACAGAGGTCTGTATAAGCCATGTAACCATGGTAACAAGTGTGTAGCCCACTAATAATGCTTGGAAATACATGCATATATATCATTTTCATGTGTACAGTATACTCTATATCAGAGACAAGATCATATCAGCCATGTTCTGGCCTCTTTTCATTGGTTTTACTGATTAATATTATTATTATTATTTACCCTTCTTGTCCTGGGAATAATTTTTTTCCATTTTAGCATTATGATCCCGAGACCTGAGACTAATTAGGCTTGTTCAACGCCCTGTAAAAATAAATAAATATATAAATAAAAAGCATGAGCTGAAGACTGACAATCTGTTTTGCCTTTCCAACTTATTACTTAGGAGATAAAAGAATTTTCTGGAACAATGGTTCACGCTTTAAACGAATCACGGCGAGGGCACAATGAACTCTGACAGCTCTCTTATCGCACAACGCAACCTCATTTGAGTGTGTACGCTATCTACCCATGTAAGTGCACGAGAGAGTGAGACGAAAGAGAGAGTGCTGATGGAAGTGACGTGACAAACTCGGAGGGATCAAGAGGGAAACACACAAATGGAGGCAGACAGAGTCGTGTGTGTGTGTGTGAGAGAGAGACTTTCCCTGGAATCCCCTCACTGTTCTGGTGACACGGAGAGTCACACATTGTAATGAGTGTCACGAAGGTTAATGAGGTGCCTCCTTCGGCAACCCGCTCCCTGGAAGACCTCTAATGGAGACGGGGAAAAACTAACTCTTAGACACACATTTAGACGTGGATTACAGTGAGAAGTTGGCGAACTCCATCACCTCTCCTCTCCTCTCACCTCCATTCACACACCCTCACACAAAGACTCTCCCACAGGCCAACTCTTGAGGACCTTGAAGGATAGACAGAAAATACTCTATGATTTTCCCACCCTGGCTATTATATTCATAAATTGGCTCCGTCTCGTTGTGAACAATCTGCAGTCTGGAATCTAAAAAAAAAAAAAAAAAATTGAATAATTTAATTTTAAAAAGGATTTCAATTACACTGAAAGCTGCACAAGAATAGATTTTTCTGTGCAAAAAAAAAATTCTGTCTCGTCAGCTCAAATCTGAAGTAACCCCAAAGAGTCAGTTATGTGCCCAGGCAGGAGATTTCCACTCCACTAACACAGCACTATGGATTTAAAAAAATGACGACCTATATGGCTTTAAAAGGATTTATATGACTGTTCCGAGATTTCCCATCTCATTGGGTTGCTTAATGCACCTGGAGCTGTTCGGTGATGCCAAAAAACACCAGAAGAAGACTACCATCTACACTTTAGCAGATTAATTACAACAACAACAACAGTTAACCTAGCTATCTAACATCTGAACTGATTAGGAATCAAATGAATGCTACAACTTTTCCACCTCAGCTAAGTGAAAAAGACTGGCCAAGCAGGTTCGCCTGAACAGACATCACTACGACTGTTCACTGAGAGACCACAGGGACGTCACATGACATTAAATAGGCAACACACTGGGGAAAGAAGAGGCTTTTTGCCGCAGTCTGTGAAAGACTATAAGTAAAAGTAAAAAAAAAAAAGGTCTCACAGAAAGAGTGGCGACCCGAGGGGGAGCGATTTTGACTTGGAGGTAAGCGATAGTAATAATCACAGTACAAAAATGCAGTGTTTGGCGGTACATCGGTGTTTCCTACTGTTGCCAGGCAGCCCGCTTTCCTTCCCGGTAACACTTGTTGACTCCTAGCTTACCCACAGAATATTTTGTTGTACGCCCGCAGGCGTTTTGGAGTACATTGCAACGAACACTGCATTCAGCATAAATGCCTCCGTGCGAGCTCGTATCGCTCACGCCATCTACGGAGGCCCGCGCCGCGGTGTCTCGCACGAGTATAAGCTCCAGACATCCGGAGGTGATCAGAGCCAGCTGTCTCCTGGGTGCCTCCTGTTAGAGGTTTTTCTTGGCACGCTCAACTGGTAAGACCTCTACCCGGGGTAAACCCAGAACACACTGGAGAGATTATACATCTCATCTGGCCTAGGAACGCCTCAGGGTCCCCCAGGAAGAGCTGGAAAACACTGCTGGGTAGAGGGACGTTTGGATCACTGTTTATCCTGCCGCCCCTGCGACCCCGGCGCTGGATAAGCAGAGGAGAATAGATGGAGCAAGTCTAAAGAAAACGCACTATGTGAGTGGCTATTTCCACAAACTGCTTACTGACAGTCACATAAAAAAACAAGATTACGTGTGTGTCTTGGGGGGACACTTTCTGCGTCTCAAATGTGTCTCTGCAATCATATTTCAAAGTGTCTCGAATGTCTCTTTGTGCAGCTTACTGATGTCAGTTTGAGCTTTTACATTTTCAAGTTTTCAAGCAGTCACTAGAGCTGCCGGTATGCAACATGCAGCTTAGAGGGAGACACTTAGAGTCCAGACACCTAAAGATATGTTCCCATATTCCCCACCGTATGTACTGTATAATATGAATACTTGAACACCCCCCTCCCTTCCCGCTCTTATATACGTAGCTCTGTGTACAAACCTGTATTTACAATCCGTATAGGGTGTCCAATCTCCAAAGGATCTCGAAGCAAAACAGAAATTGCATTGCGAGAAAGTTCCCCTCCAAAATGCGTTTTGCTCGGCGTTAAGAGGAGCTCTACAGTAACTCTATCTCGGAGGAGCAGGTGTGTTTCGAGGCAACTGTTGTGATTGTCATCTATTATAGAGAAGCCAAGAAAAAAGTTTGCAAGCACCCCCCCTTCAGAATGGAGGGAAACTGGAAGCAGGACGCACACACATTCAGATGCTCCCAGTTTGGTTTTGCATTCATTTTTTACACCACAATCTGTTGAGCTATGTCTACAGGGTCCTATCTTTAAATAATAGATGTATTAGAAAATGGAGCATTTCTACCACCCGTAAAAGAGCATGAATAAATCACGATTATGAACGTACACCCATATGTGTGAGCTCGCTTGTGTTCCCTGCGTCGGACCGGTCGTGCAGCGCGGCTCTCCTATTAAAAGGCCCTTTTACAAGCCCTCCATGCTGTCATCGCACTCGGCGGCGCGATTGATTTTTTTTCCCCATCCGTCATCCGTTATGCTTAAGTCTGGTGCGCTCACTTTCAAAATGAAATCTTTTTTTTACAAATGAATGATTAGTGCAGTCGGACTGAAAGACCGACAGAAGAATGCGGCGCTGGGATCAATGCAATTGGATTACTCCGACTGAGCCCCAGTGTCATTACTTCATTTTATAGATCTGTACAGCGTGAGTCAAATGGGCAAATTATTGCAATGCACTGATGCTAATTTCACTCTTTTTCTCTGCACCATCGTCTTTATTTAAAGACTTCTTCTAATATTGCTGTCTCGCATTAAATCTAATTACCATTTTGTCTAGAAACATGATTCGGTGTAATCCGAACATTATAGCTCTATGGGTGCTTATTAAACTTTGGTGAGACATTTGCATGCATAATATTACAACACTGTACTTTAAATATTCCATATTGAACACACTATTATCCCCAGCTTCTATTGTTGCTTTGTCTTCCTCCATTCAAATGAATTACCTGACAATTACAACGTCAACACTATTGAGTCCAGTGCGCCATCCGTCTTCATTCACGTGCCTGTATGCACTTCCTACCGACAAGAGGTCAAAGGTGAAATGCCATTCGGGTTTGCCGTTTCACCGACCGCTGCGATGATTTATCTCTCCAGCAGTGAGTGCGCACGTCTTTATTGAAAGACTGTGGAGACAGATGAGTGGGGAGAATAGTGATCTATGATGATGTAGCACTGGCTAACATGTTCAGGTCATGTGTTTGTGCAGTGTTCCTCTCTAAATCCAGTAGAATGGGCATTGAACTGTTGTCTGTGGTCATCTGACTAGCTTGCGACAAAATAAAATGGCGATTATTGTTCGTTGCTATGGTGACAACATGTCAGAGGGGCCGTAAAGTGTGGTTGCAGCTCCAGAGATGGATGGCTAGCTAGTTAGCTCGGTAGCTCGTGCTTCTCCGGAGTGGTGAGGAGTTTGGCCGATGGCACACTAGCTAACTTTATGCTGCTAGCACCACTCGCTAACGCCACTAGCAACACTCTAATGCTACGTGTCCACAGGCTCCGTCCTTTCCACGCTTCCCATTCATCGGCTTTGTAAGCAGCCGTGCAATGCATTCTGGTAGCGTGGCGGTGCGATTTGAGAAACGGACCGTCACGTCAGCCAGTCTAAGTTGAGGTCTAAGCTACTTTATGCAAATCACGGGCGTCCGACGCGACTCGCCGCCTCTGGAAACTCCGTAGAAACTTTTAAAGTAAGCATTGTTGATCCAAAATAAAGACAGTTTCATCAACTGCATGGCTTATTTCTCGCCTCAAATGTTTTCAGAGACACATTTTGGCGAACTATTTTTGTGAAATAAGAGAAGAAAGTTTCCAAACGAGCCGCCATGCTGTTTCGGGTTTGAAAGCTTGGAGCAGCAGCCCACGAGGGAAAACGTTCATCCAATCAGGTGCTGAGTAATTTAGCAATTTAGTATGGAACTTAATGGTCATATACTTTTTTCTATTGGTTTTGTTTTTTTATAAGAACATCTACATATATGAAACATTCAACAATAAAACTTCTCTACATATCCCACCCAGGTGAGTAGTAGTTTATATCAATGAACCAAATGTGTCCATAAAGCATACTAATAGCCAATGTAGTAAACGGCACAACAACACATCATATTGTCATTCAAACCTGAAATAGGCCATCAAGAGCTAATTAGGTTTGTTAGCTTCCTTTTTGTTTCTCTTCTGATGTGATTTTTATTTATTTAGATGTATTCTCAAATGCACAACAGAACAACGTGCAGGGAATTGATTAAAATAAGCAGACAGATTTGTAAAACTAGATGTAAAAATATTCCTAGAAATATGCCAAATTTGTGATGAACGCTACTCAAATAACGCTTCATGATATTCACCTAAAGCAACATGGTGTTCAGAGCTGCAGACTGCGTCGTATAGATACGACTGGACGCTCTCGCAACTGCCCACATTAGGTCATCACGGGGTGACACACCAACAAAAGACGCCTGCAGTGCGACCGTCTCGCGGCCGTAGCACAACAACATAAGGCAATACTGTGCAATCATAACATCAAAAAAGAAGAAAGCAGAAAGCAAAAGAGACAGCAAAGATATGCCCCCGAAACAGGAGGACTGCACTGCATGAAATCTGAGTACAGCGTGCGTTATCAATCATGTTTAAAATGTCCACATGACACCTGAGGTCCTGCTGATTGACATGTTCACCTGCAACATGCTGCCTCCACAGCTCAGCACTGGCCTCAAGGTGAATCGATTTCACACGGTCGTGTACGTGTGCTGATCAAACACATGCAAAGTCAATAATTTGACAGGTGTCACGCCCAGCTTTAGTCTCCCTCCCTCTCCTTCTCCTTCTGCCCTCGTCTTCTTCTCTTTTTTTATTCCAGCATTCCTTCAGCACCAGAACTCCAGTGCCCCAGAGTATTAATTATTTGTCTTGCCTGCGCTCTGATCTACAGTCTCCTGTTAGGATTTGCATGGATGGTGCAAGGCAGGCATGTCTAATCCTTCGCCACAGAGAATTCAGCATCTTTATATAATAAGGAACATGAAGAAAGTTACCGAAAAAAAAAAAAAAAGTTCAGTGGCGTATTAGTTGTTGCTTAGATTTTCTCCAAATGGTTAAAGATGAAGAGAGATTCAGATCAGATTTTTTTGAGGGCTTTTTACACTATATCAAACTTTTGGGTTTGGCGGTGGATCACTCAGAGAGAACAAAAAGATTCACTGATGAACTTACATTATTCACACACTCAGGGACACTTTGAGGCCTTAAAGTAAGGCGCGGACGCCCGCCTAGAGTGACGCCTCAATTAGGCAGCGATTTTAAATTAAATTACCATTACAGAAAAATCCCAAGGTCGACGTAGCTTTTGGCCGAGGGGATTTTTAAGACCTGCTTTATCCGTGGATCTTTTGAGTTCTGTCGATTGAAGCTTAGCAGAGGATTCGGAGAGGGTAGGTGTAATTAAATGCTCCCAGACTAGTGATAACTGTTACCAGGATTAAATGTGTCGGAGCAAAGTGAACTGAATTGTGACTGGAAATGATTAGCAACCAAATTTTCATTGCCGGCACCCAGACATTGGCTTTATACCGTCCTGTTTGGTCTTAGAGGCAACAATTTATGATATTTTTGTTCCTACTTTGGAAACTTTTGTGAGGGGAAAAGGATTATATTGTCGAATAAGGGGGAATTTAAGGATTCAATCTAAATCTGATCATTTTGCCCTTTTTGTAAGGGAACTACAATTTCGACCAGCAGCGTATAATAAATTCATAAATCAATAATCGTCTGGATTTGTGTGTGCTATCCTGCCGTGGTTTGCTATCTGTAGCTGAAGGACAGGCTTTGCACAGCATGGGGGCTGGTCGAGTGGATGCACAATGCAATGGATTGTACTACAAGGTCACTGCAGAGTAGTTAACACTATATTAACACCCGCTACATTATAGTCTCTCAGTAAGCATTGCGTTTATCTAATTAGATGTGTACATCCGTAAATTCCCTTTAATGCCATCTTGGTAAGGATTTCTACAGAGCATGAGATAATTTTAGCACTCTTTCCAACCCTCCCCCCCCCTATGCACATCATCCTCTGGTATGTTGCAGTGAGCAAACTCGCCCCCAGATGTGCGTTCGCTTGCCTGGAATCAAACCCCAGCAGGCCTCACTCAATATATTCTCCCCCACTCTTAGACCGCCTCAATTAGGAGGTACTACAGCTACTCCCCAGGCATCACGGTTAATGAGAGAGTTCTCTTAATCTTAGCTTTAGTCTTACTTGCCTGCTTAAATAGGTGGGGGTATAAACAACAAAGACAGTGGTATTTTTCAATTATATCCTTTTAATAATTCAAAGGAGGCTTTGTCTCAGTAGTTGAACCTGTCTGGCTAGGGATCAAATCCCGTCTGAACATCCTCACCACTGTCAGTCTTCTCCGCGCAAGTCCTTCGGTATTCTCACCGAGGAAATGTGGGTGTTTGTGAATACAGCTAAATGAAGCATATCTCTCATCAGCAGTGCTGGTCTCTTGGTGGCTCTCATTCTTCCACTACGGGGGCTTTAATTGAATTTAACCAAACGCATACCAGAAGGGATGAATCCAAGCTGTTACCAAAAAAAAAAAAAAAAAAAAAACTTATGTAAGAACTGAATGTCCCAAAATCAAGAATTGTGTGTCACTATCCGTGGTGATGAATCTTCTAAATCTATGAAATGCTATCTGTTACATTTTAGGATTGTTAGCAGAAATTAGTCTGTGGAAAAAGGAAATGGCGGACAGTTAATATAATACACTATAAATTAAAGACTGATTTTGGAGAATTGATGAATTGTGTCCCACTGTCGATCATCTTGAGAACGTTTTTTATTGTCATTGGGCTTGTATCAATGATTTAAGTCACTGTTTATGGTTCTGATTTACCAATTGTGTGTCTTTATCCATGGTTTTGGCCTGGCTTATTACTCCCTATATAATACAAACTGTATAATTAAAAGGGGCTTACTCTTTACTTAGTTTTGTGTCACTGTCCATGGTGCTGAAATAGGAGTTAAGTGTTGCTGTCCATTGTTCTGAATAAAGAGTTGAATGTCGCTGTCCATGGTTCTGAATCAAGAGTTATGCATCACTGTCCATGGTCCTGAATTACGAGTTAGATGTAGATGTCCATGGTTCTGAAATAAGAGTTAAGTGTTGCTGTCCATTGTTCTGAATAAAGAGTTGAATGTCGCTGTCCATGGTTCTGAATGAAGAGTTGAACGTCGCTGTTCATGGTCATGAAATAAGAGTTAGGTGTAGCCGTCCATGGTTCTGAATGAAGAGTTTTGTGTCACTACCCATGAGCCTGGATCAAATATTTGCGTACTGTCCGTGGTGCTGTATCAAATATATCAGTCGCTGTCCATGGTTCTGAATCAAACAAAGTATATCACTGTCCTTTTCTCCCGAATCGAGGCTTTGTTTTCACTGTCCGTGGTTCTAATTGAAGACTTGTATGTCACAGCCCATGCTTCAAATTCTTCAGATTGACACAACTTCCCGATTCTGAATTTGGGCAGTCACATTTACTGTTCATGGAGTTAAATCAAGAATTGTGTGCCGCTAAGTGTCACTGTTCATGAATCATAATCAAGAACTGAGGGGTTACTGTCCATGTACTGAATCAAACATGTGTGTCTCTGTCCATGGTGCTGAATTGCATGGACATATTAGGCAAAACAGTTGAAAATGTTGTTTTAAAAAGCCTCTTGTTTTATTTTTCAAACGTCTTTCCACTTGTGTTTAAACAACACCTAATTATACAAATTTTGGATTACAGTTGTATTAGTATTGACGGTGGTAATCTAGTATTCCACAGCATGTGGTAGAGTATATTTTGAGAATAACCTTTCCACTTGATTATTCAGACGTATTCATTTATTCCGCCAATTATTGTGATGTAGCCACGGGTGGTGTCTGGAATGTCAATATTTCACTCTTACCTTGTAACTTCACCTTAACCTCATTCATTAAATATCTATATCACTGAGGACGTAACAGCCTCCCAAGGACGAGTTTATACAGAATATCGTAACGAGTGTTGGTGGATGCTCAAACCTCGTACCGCCAGGGGCTGAAAATAAATCCATGCGAGGATTCTTTAAAGAAGGAAATCGATGTTTCGGGGTTGTTTTGTTCACTCGATTGTCCCACTTTTTGTCCTTTGTGTTTATAAAGCTGTAGTAATTTGGTGTCGTATTGACCTCCCCCTGTTTTGGAACTCGCTGCTGGTTTTCTACATTATTTATTTCAGATTTCCTTTCTTTGTGAGAAACCCACTAAAATACCACTTTGTTATTGTACTCGCTGTTGCTTTCATTGTTCATTCATGAGAAATTAAACCAAGGATTGCTTCTGTCAGTGCAGTAAAACATAAATCTATTGGATTAAATCTACAATAAAAGACAAAACATCTATGAATATTTAGTTCTTTTTTCTAACGCTGCAAGAGGGTTAGAATAAAATGCAGTTTACGTCAAATAGCAGGTAAATGTTGTATAGAACGACCTCTCGGCTGCCCAACTGGCTGCACCGCACAGTTCACATGAAAGCTGAAAGACTGGCCACAAACGCAGCATGCCTGCATTAGTTTTGGTAGACTGAGTGCACAATGAAATGAGGATTAAAAAGCTTGGAAATAAGCCCAGAAAGCAAACAGAGGACAACCTGCTTTTTCGACTGTCATGCTAGATGACCAGAGAGGAAAGTGGCTGAATGCCTTTTGAGTAAAGTACCTAATTTCACGAGATTGATATAAACCTAAAAAAGATTTATATATATATATATCGCATACCTGGAGGCTAAGTAAACAGCTCTGATTGAGATTTACCACTTTAATAATGCCGCATTTGAGGCAACGGTGATGTGTTTGTTGGCATCGCCGACAACAAATCAAAGTTACAATAGATACAAATGGGTCAGCGAGTTCCATCCTCTTCTGCAGAAACAAAAATATCATATATGAAGCTACGCATTTTTATCAGCATCTTCCATCTAAACAGATCCGCTTCCAAAAAAATCGGGTTTTAAAGCAAACTGGTCGTCTAATCTTTCCGACTCGTGGATGAGTGACAACATGAAAAGAATTCAATCTTTCAAAACATTTCCTCTCGGGAATGCAGCGACGGCGACGCAGTAATTCACTCTCGCACATAGCGGCGCGCGGTCAAAAAAAAAAAAAAAAACTACTTATGACAGCTACATATGTAGCTGTCATTTCTAAGACGCAATGATTACCACTCCATTACAGGCTTTAGGCTTTAAACCGGTCATATAAACGCCGACATGGGAGAGAGAGAGAGGGGTTGCTGTATGTTGTCATGTGCTGGAGAGACTATTAAACTGTCCCAGTGATCCACAGCGTGTGTTTACATGTGTTTGAAAGGGTAGAGCTGCTGTTATACATATCATAAAACAATAAAATCCTGGGTGCCATGTGCAGGGCCTGAACGGCATTCAGGTCTTTTATTACAAGTTGGTATTTATGTTCAACCCCCCGACTTGTTTAGAGCCTATTGATTTTGCAGAATGATTATGTTGTTTGATGAAAACAGAGGTTTAATTGAATATTCATGCGCCACAGATCCATTTAGGCCTGCCGCCGTGTATCGCTAATAGTTATATATGAGAGCAGATGAAGAAATAATCGCCGTGATAGGAGCTCAAAGTGAGAGGTAATCATTAGAAATCCATTTAATGAAAAGTTGAACTTTTGTTTATTTAGTTATTGGCTGCAACACAGAGATCTTTGTGTTATTTTTAGAAGTAAACTTTAAGTCTCTGGAACATGACTGCAGCTTATGTCTCGCCAGTTTGGGTGATTAAGTGTACATGAAAGTTCTTTAAGCTGATAAAGCAGGTGGATTCGTACATGAAATGTTGAACTAATGTAGCTTTAAAACTTCCCTTTACTGCTGTCCAAACCTTGAAATCACCACAAACTTGCATGACATTTCAAAGACATAGTAATCCTTCCTTTCAGGTGTGGCCAGGAAAATGAAAGCAAGTGTCACATATCAAAATACAGAAGGAGGGCTAACTGTACATTGCTGTCATTCAGAGAGAGAGAGAGAAAAAAAGAGTAAAACAAAGTAAGTTTGAGCCTCAAAAGCCTGATTGAAGAGCTCTGATCACCAACCAGGGTTCCAGATCTGCCAACCCTCTCAAAACAAAGGCTCTCATCTTCGAGGGAAGAAGGAGGAAGGGTGGACAGAGTTGTCACGAAATGTCACAGGACCCCCAAAAAAACAGGAAGGATGACACATAAGTGGAGCTGCATCTAAAAGTACTCCGTTCGTAGTACAGCGTGTCATTTGCTACCCATTTTTGACTCATATCCCGAGGCTGTAATTGTGTGAGTAAGCATCACACCTGAGGTGCACGCAGGGCTGTAGTCAAGGCAACGAGCTGAGTCCAAGGCAAGACCGAACGCAGTCCATCGAAACCAACAAAAATATTAGATGTTGTGTAAGTCTCTATTGAGAAAGAGATCAAGGTCGGATCAAGGTAGGTCATTACAAAATAAAATAAAAAGCAATGGAAATATAAAGTAATAATAGAAGTCAACCACTAAGGAGTACAGCTATTCAAAAACGTGAATGAAACCTGGTTTTCAATCATTTTCACAAACTTGAATTACTGCCTCACAGTTGCAGTTTAGACATCCAGTCCAAAATGTCATCACTTCATAACTTTATCACTTTGTGAATTCGATCGTTGAATCTAAGTGGACGTTTGTGCCAAATTTGAAGACATTCCCTCAAGGCGTTCCTGAGATACCGCGTTCACAGACATGAGGTCACAGTGACCTTGACCTTTAACCACCAAAATCTAATCAACATCAACATTCTCTCCATCTCTGAAACGCTTCACCGATGTTTTTGATTGACTTTTCTGTAGGATAGTTAACTATAGGCATCCAAAGATTTATACGCCCTCAAATTGTCTTTACAGCGCTGCCAATGTCCGCTGGCCTGCAGGTCAAACGGCTGGCTACTTAGCTAGCTTGCTAATTCCACCATGCTTTCATACAATACTGGCTACAGAAAATGAGCCAAACAAAGTTGCCACTCCACTGATGATAGCAATGTGCTTTTCTACACAGTGACAAATGTGTGTAGATAAAGCATTAAGTTGTTAAATTTTGCTCGTTTAGCTGCTGGCTAGTTAGCTAGCCTTGCTAATTCCACCATGCTACAGAAAATGAGCCCAACAGCGGACAACGCTGGGTCACGGTCCGTCTGCCTTACTCCTCGCTGTAAGGAGACTACTTCCGGGAGGAGAGTGGGCATTGTTAGTCTCCAGACAAGCTAGCTAGCTAACTAGCATTAGCCAGCCCTCTACTCCTCTGGAAGTAGTCTGCCAGTGGCGTAGAGGTCGGCTAGAGGTCACGTTGGTTACTGCTAACGTTCTCAACTAACACTTGCGATCCCGGAGAGTGAGTGACCATACATATTGAGAGAAACTCATATCTTCTGCAGCCATTGTTTAAAAAACAAGCCAACAAACCTTGCTAGCCAGCGTTAGCTAACGTGTTCAGAGAATTATTCTGCCTCCACCTATTCTCCAGACAAAGATAAAAAGGCCTATTCATCCTTGAGTCCAAGTGGACATCTGTGCCAAATTTGAAGAAATCCCTTCCAGTAGTTCCTGAGATATCACGTTAACGAGAATGAGACGGACCGATGGACAACCCAAAAACATAACGCCTCCGGCCACAGCTGTCTCCGGCATGGAGGCATAAAAATACAGTAGTGCTCCAACCCCGAGCTGCTGCTTTCATAATTCATACATCAACGCTAGAAATGCGTGTCACAGGCATTTCTTCGGAGGACACCCGACGCGGACACGGAGGCTGTCAGGGTGATCAAACCCTCAGAAGGAAAACAGATATCATGTTGGACAGGATCTTGTCAGGGATCACAGGTCACCTCTCCAAAGCTGTGAGCTTTACAGAGAGAGAGAAAAAAAAAGGTTCTTATAACACAGTTCAGATTTGACTTCCAGGTCAGAGTGGATAGATGTCGGAAGATCTCATTACTGACATGTAATAAAGTCCAACGATGTGAGCTTTAATGACGTGTTTTGGGGCATTTTCTAACACCAGGAAACCAATCCAGACACACATCTACTAAGTCTTATCCGCTTGTCTCTGGCTGTTAGACTCCAATTCATTATAAACTGCTCATCCAACTAAGGAGCAGCTTCCTTTCATGTGATTTCCAGCCAGTTACCAACACTGACTCTTGGTTGAATGAAAAAAAAAAGACAAGCGTGGTTAAAAAGCCACCTTGGCATCTATTGTGGCAGTTGTTTGTCTCACCTTGTCACTAAAACAAACGCTTACACATGGATTTTTGGGGCTGATTTTGACCTGTTTGGTGAATGTGTTACGAGCTTAATTGGCAAAAAAAAGGTATTGTAAAACAACACAGTGAGAGAGAGACATAGAGGAACAGAGACGCAGACACAAAGAGAGGGAGGACGTGGGTAAAAATACTGACTCTGCGTCATTGCCAGACCCTTAAAAGGCTTCAAAAGCAAACACATCACTTGCTGAACAAAAGAAAGCAAGGTCCCACAAACAAGATTTAGGCCAGGCTTTTATATGTAAATGTTTACGTAGGCAGATATATAAAAGAAGGAAAACAAATGTTTGAGGAGCAGACAATGTGAGAGTTGGCTGACTGAGCAGGAGAGACGGCAGCGCTTTTAAAACAATTAAAACTTTTTTTCCTCCATGGCAGTTAAATTAAATTAGACCAAACTTTGCACCAAGTCTGGTCATCTAAGTGAACACCAATAGGTCGTATGCATAGGTAATCGCTTTCTGAATAAGATTATCAAGAACGTTCTGCCACTTTTATACTGCAGAGTTCAAATAAGTCCTGATTTGTAGGTAGCGATAAAGGAGCGATTGAGGAATATAAAACTCTTCCTGTAATTACTGAAAGGATTTGAACGCACCATGAACTCCTGTAACGACAGCAGCCTTCCAGCCCCTAAACCCCACATCTGTACAAGTGTAATTCAAAGTTAGGATTAGGTGCCGAGAATGAATATTGGCTGATTGATGCGTATGTCTAACTATAAAATTGCCTTCCTTCTGAGCTTACAAGGTAAAATAATGTACAAAAATGCATTATTAGGACCAATACGCTCCAAATCTGCAGGAGACAACTGACTATTTTAAAGGTGCTACTCATAACATTGATAACATTCAACCACTATATGTTGCAATCTCCCTCCCCCGTTACATTGCATTCACTTCACAACAAATGGTTGCCAGTTTGTTGCACAACCTGCATACTTCGTGGGGAACCCCGACGACAGACGATGACGCCGTCACGTGGGAAAGAACGACAGCCAATCGAGAACTAAGCTGACTGAAGCGGAAGCAGAACAACCGTCGTCATGGCAGCCGTGGCTAATGCATGAGCTAATGTAAAACATGAAGCATAAAGTAGAAGATGGAGCTCAGAAATGGAGGAGCAACTTGTTCATTTGTGGCAACAACGCGAGTGTTTATTTAACGTTTTCATGACTTCATGCATTATTTGTCTTTGTGAATTTTCAGGAGAAAGTAGTGCAAAAACTAACATCGCTAATTCTTCCTGCCCGTCGTCTGACATGTTTGTTTAAAGTCGCGTTTGATTGCAAGAGATTTTGCGAGATTTCAAGCTACAGCTACGTGCTAACGTCAGTTGTCACTTGTTGCCCCGGTACATATTCACGTATTCTGCAGCCTGATGGAGACACCAGTTTCAGTGCGGCCAAACATGGCAGAGGCAGCCTCCTTTTGAGCACTTGGGACGTACCATCAAACTCACTAACTGGCAACTTGATTGCTGACAACCCAAAGATACCACGTGATACCAACGTCGTTATACTATTAGCTCACAAGCCTTGTTAAAAGTTGGAACTGAACGTCCACAGAGATAAATAAAACATTCCTTTTGAACCAACCAAAATTTTTTAAAAGATTAATTCACAATCATCATTTATTTTTAGGAAAGGCCATACTTTCATTTAGCACCTTTCTAAAAACTCTGTGGCTGTATTATTATTTTTTTAATTACATAAAAATGTTATCAACGGCACCTTTAACCTTCTCTTTCTTGCTTTTTAAAGCACTTTTGGGCTACGGCACACAGCAGTGATACAGACTGTCACGAGGCATCAGTAGAGTGTTTCAAAGCTATAATTAAATTACTCCCCTCCAAGGCAAGTGACTAACACTAGTTTTCAGGCTTTTGTCATATCGTGAGAACTGGATGCTCGCATGAATCTCGTGAAAGTAAATGTCCTTCGCTGATTCAGACCACAACATTCCCCGTGTTTTCTCCTCTCTTGCCCTGCTTCACTGGCTTCCCAGCTGGCTTTCAGCGGGTCAGCTGTGAGTTTTGTTGATGGCGAAGACAGGAAGGGGAGGGGGTGAATGGAGTTTGCGGATAGACGCGTATGGATTTCAAGTCAAACATTCTGCTGATTCCCCATACGGCATCGCCGGGTCGATGAATCGGGAGCGCCGCCGCTGCCTCTGCCAATAGCCGTATTGACTTCCAGTCTGCACTTGACCCATCTTTTTTCTGTACATGACACATCTGCAAGACCTTTGCCGCATAATTAAAAAAAAAAAGGTGTTACAAAGGGATTCAACAAAGAGGGTTATTTGAATGTAGCTCTTAAAAAATAAAGGACTTCCATTTCAGTCTCACATATGACGCCATTTTTGTACAGCAGAACTGCTTTTTTGAAATCCTACCTTATGTTTTACTCATTAACCTACATCTCAGTTGGCTGGAGTGATGATTTGGGACTCTGTTCCTGTCAGTTATGGAACATAAAAAAATGAAAATGTTGGCAGTGTGTCAGATAACACTTAAAATTTCATAACAACCCTGCCCTCTTTCCAGTTCCCCCCTAATCTACTCGTTGATCAAACGTGATTCGCCACAAACACCCACGCCTTATTTCGAATGCCGCCTGCGCACGCTGAGCCAAACATGCTGATGCGAAAACAAGCTTAAGATTGCTCCTGACCTTTCTGTAATTACCCGTAGAGTATTTCAGTCTCTCAAAAACCTCCCGACTTTGAAGCCCTGGGAGAGTCTCTCAAAAAAATGAGCATGCACATCTGGAGCTGATGTGGCATGTGTTCGCTCCACACCGCTCCTGAAATGAAATAAAAACCTCGGCGGGGGGGACGCCGAGGGAAAAGATCTTATTTTCTGTTTGATGAGACGATTTGCTGGAGACTGCTAAATGGAGATTTAGCAGCAAGCGTTTGCTGTTTCCACCCAAAGCCAGGTCATGTGCTCGGCGAATGTCTTAATCGTTTGAGAAAGGAGAAAAATAAGCTTTCAGATACAAACAGGCCCGAGGGAAGGTCAAGCTGATTTTCCTAAAAAAAAAAAAAAAAAAAAAAAAAAAAAAACATGGCGGCTTAGCCTGATAAATCCCAGGACTCTCTGAATATCTCTCTCAGGGAAGGATTAAACAGGTACGTCTCAAAGCATCTCAAAAATGATAATTACATTTACATAAAATGCGTCAATTCATCAAGCATGGTACCACACACAACTGGTGATTGCCAGTAATGGCCGCCGTTTAGAAAATATCTGCCAGACCTGAGTGGCAGAAATGGAAGAGAGGGGGGGGGATTGCAAGTAATCTCGTAGCGCAGCATCGCCGCCTGATTGAATGCTATTGATTGGCTTTAGTGTTTGGTTCGCCTCTGTGGCGCGACCGCACCGCGCAAACAATTACAAAACAGCGTTCGAAAAGCAATCACTATTAAGCTATCTGAATCGTTGCATTCCACGAGGCTATGTAATTACCTCAAGGACGGAGCATAACAGTCACTCCTGCTTGTCAGCAACAATATCAGAGTCATCTTAAAGAGCCGACAATGGACAGAACCATCGAGACAACAGCGCCATATTAGAAAGAAGAGGACAATAACACTAAATATATACCTCAAAGCTGTACTATTTGACAATTAGCTTTCCATTAAGGTCCATTATTTTTGTTTGTTTTAGATTTTTATATCATCCTGTAGCTTCCCAGTGGTGTTCCTTATGGATTCAAATCCGAACATTCACATTTTGGTCAAAGCACGTATGTTTTAGCGTCAGAATGCTATTTTCCCAAGCTCTTCTAAAACCTTATTTTACAGGAGTATCGGCACAGAAGCTAAGCGATGTACTGCTGTGGACGCCACGTTAGTTTGGATCCGAAAGTCACTCAATAACACAAACAAAAGCAAAAGTATAGACCAGCAACTCCTCTGTTCTGCAAGGCAAAATGACTGTTTTTGTGAATAGAGTCGGGTCTGGTGGCTTTGAAGAGAGTGATATAACGTCTTCAGTTCCCTGTCAGAAAGGGGCTGTCTGATGGCGAGGGAAAGTGGTGAAAACATACTCAATATGGTGGACACTTAAACTGATATTGATTTTTTTTAGGTGGCTAAAATATGTTTTTCTGCTGCTCCCGTCGTCCACAGCCGCCTTACCTCGCCGTCAGACAGTCCTTTCTGACGGGGAACTGAAGCCATTATATCAGTCTCTTCAAAGCCTCCAGACTACATTCACAAAAGCAGTGATTTTACTGGAGTACACATACAACCCCACTTCTACAATATCCAAACAAACCCTTTCAGTTATTTCCAAACTTAGACAACAAGCAGAACAGAACGCAGATGAACCGGCCCTTTAAGTTATTGTGTAACTTCATGCACAAGCATCTTCTACAACAATGAAACCCTTTATATATAATATAAACTAAATATGTTAAAAGAGCACCCCCTGATTTAGTATTGCACTCCTATAAAACAGTCAGACTCACAATGGACAGTTTAAAAAAGCAGAACCTTCTACTTCCTTGTCGAAGCTTGCCGCCTACATTACCCACAATGCAACACAACCATTGAAAGTTTGGCTGAAGATTCATTCATATGCACAAAAGAAAACATACTTATTAATATTATATTCCATTTCTGCCAATAGATCCCCTTAAATGCGACACGCTGTATTCCTTTAAATGCACCTCGAGGAGATTAGCATAATGAAAAGCACCCACTGTGTGTCTATGGGGAACTGACCTTTTGTGAAATCCTCCTTTGGGCAGATTTATTTCACATCAAGGACCGATATGTGGGATGGATCACGACTGGGATCATTTTAAACTCAAGTTGAAATTGTTTTATGGGGATGTTTACTGTATCTTTGTTTATAAAATTGTACAAAACCCAATAAGAAAATAGCACAAGACACATTCAGGGACATGCATCGCAAACTAGCTTAGGCTACAAAAGCAGCGATATGTGGCATCAGTCCATGCTATATACTTGTCCCTATTATAATAAACACTAAATAGATACATACACGCTTTAACTGGTCATTATCTATGCAAGTGATATCCCTTTGGATACATTAAATTCTATTATTCTCAGTGGTAGAAGAAGAACTCAGATCTTTTACTTAAGTAAAGTACCAATACAGCAGTGTAGAAATACTCTTGATTGTATAGTATACTTGAATAGAAGCACAAAATTGGCAGCAAAGTGTACTAAAGATAGGGCTGGAATAAAATCTTCTATAATGGTAAAGGTTATTTCATATGTTGATAACAATATGTTTCAGGATATAGCAGGTTTTCTAGTAATTCAATAAATAAATATATGGAATAACCACATCGTAAAGCCTTTTTTGTATACTCCTGTGTGAATGAAATACTTGACAAATGACAACTACTGATAATTTTTCTCATTTTAAGAACTTGAGTGCAAAACAGTTTCAAGTTAAATTATGGAGGAAAAAAAAAAAATATATTTATATATTTATTCATTCATTTATTTATGTATTAATTTAATTTAATTATTGATTTATTTCATTTTATTTATTTATTTATGTATTTATTTATTTATTTATCTATTTATTTATTTATTTATTTGATTTGATTTAATTTAATTTAATTTAAATTAATTTAGTTTAATTTATTTATTTATTTTTGTATTTATTCATTTGACAGACACAATACATATTGGCATTGTTACACTTAATTAAAGTACAACCAATGCAATGTATATAGGACTTTTAGCCTTAGCTAACTTGCATACCTTGTCCCTTGTCCCTAGGCCTAGCCTTTATCGTGATAGAAATGACATAGAAAAATATATACATCATCATATAACCCAAGAAGCACCAACAGTAAAACTACCACTAAAACTATTATGCAGAAAAAAAACATTGCAGAATAATACAGATTATATAACTGGATTATAATTATTGATGCATTAATGT
>CAKAOH010022114.1:0-11054 GCA_916701665.1 Sebastiscus tertius
TTCTTCCTCCTCCTCCACCTCCTCCTCCTCTTCCTCCTCTTCCTCCTCTTATTCCTCCTCCTCCTCCTCTTCTTCCACCTCCTCCTCCTCCATCTCATAGTGAACATCACATCCAGCACGTCTCACTTTTTCTCCTCCTCTCTCCTCCTCCTCCTCTCCTCCTCTCTTCTTCTCCTCCTCTCTCCTCCTCTCCTCCTCTCTTCTTCCTCCTCCTCCTCCTCCTCCACCTCCTCCTGCTCCTCCTCCCTCTCATGGTGAACATCACATCCAGCACGTCTCACTTCTTCTCTCTCTTCTCTCTTTAACTCTTCTGTAAAGCAGCATGTATGACCGGAAGTGTAAATGTATGCTTTCAAAATAAAAGCTTGACTCTCCAATGTTGCTGTGCTGATGTGCACTCAATTCAAGTTTTAATTGTTACTTAATTTAAACAATAGCTAAGTCTATAAAATGTCACAAAATAAAAAAAGATAATAAATTACCTCAACAGTCAAGAAACGTAAATTGATAATAAAATATTATTTAAAAAATGTACAATGTATCCGTTTTTAAAAAGACAGCTGTAACGTTTTGTGCAGGAATGTGCAACATACTGACCAACGATGACATCTTTTACAAGTTTTACAAGTGATATAAAAGCAGAAAGAAGTATTGGTATTTATGATTGATAAATTACTTTCATTATTAATAATTAGTTGTCATTTTCTGTCAATCGGTTAATCTTTTTTATCTGACTGTGGTACAAAATAAGATACTGTAGAATGATTAAATAAATTTAAGTATTGAGCCATTTTTATTATTTTTTTTATTATTATTTATCTTTCATTTCAATTTTCATCTGTTGTCCTTGCAATCAACAGTCAAAAAACATAAATAGAAAACAGAATCATTTAAATAAAAAATATTCTGAAATATATACAATACATTATGATTTTCGTAATTAATAATTAGTTACTAATCATTTGTTTTGTTTTTTAACTGTAGCACTAAGTAAGCTACTTTACTTACTTTTTTTATATAATTAAATTAGTTTTAATCTGTTGTCCTTGTACCATAAAAATAGAAAACACAATACAATTCATGAGTTTCAGGAATAGATGGCTGATCCCAGGCAGTAAGGCGTTTATTTACTATAGCACTAAATAAAAATAAAGTATTGAGCTATTTTTATATATTTTTTTTATTATTTTTATTATTTTTCTTTCATTTCACTTTCCATCTGTTGTCCTTGCAATCAATAGTCAAAAAACAAAAATAAAAAATAGAATAAATAAAAATATAATATTATAAAATATATAATAATATAATAAATGTATATATATTTTTTGTCAATTGGAAAATGTTTTTTTTATTATTATTGTAGCACTAAATAAGATATTTAAGAATTTAAGTTTTATATATAATGAATTTTCATCTGTTGTTCTGTTGGCTGATTCCAGGCAGTACGGCGTTTATTTTGAAATGAATAACCGGAAGTAGTGTGTTTGTTTACTTCCTGACTTGACGGTGTATCCTTAATAAGAGCCCGGTGACAACATGAGTTCAGACAGACAGAGAGCTTCAGGCTGGAGGTTAGTAGAAGAATCTGGTCTTTACTGTTGTAAATCAGACTAATACTCCTCCTGTAGAAGTAGTACTGCAGTACTACTGCAGTACTTTATGTCAGAGTACTTCTCAGTTCTTGATCTCAGTAGGAACTCTAGCTCGGTCTATTGAAGATGCCGTTGATGGAGCAGGTGTCGGACTCGGACCTGGAGGCTCTGGCGTTGGACCGGGTGGTCCCGGCTCTGCTGGCTCACGGGTTCTGCTTCGTGGACGGGTTCCTGGGTGATCAGGCCGGAGACGCGGTGCTGGAGCAGGTGAAGGAGATGCACCGGTCCGGAGAGCTGCAGGACGGCCGGCTGGCGGGCTCCGGACCGGGCGTCCACAGGAGGAACATCCGGGGGGACCAGATCAGCTGGCTGAGCGGGTCAGAGAGAGGAGGAGAGGCGGTCCGGTACCTGCTGCACCGCATCGACCACATCATCACCCTCTGCGGGAAGAGGCTGGGAGGGAGGAACATCAGGGACCGGTCCAAGGTGAGAGAGAGAGAGAGAGAGAGAGAGAGAGAGAGATCAACCACACATAACAACAACAACAACACATACAACAGATGGAACTCATACTCTGCCTTTTATTTATTCCTCTACTTCATGGGCTGTTTTTTGTTTTGTTTTTTGTTGTTTTTTACATTTATCCTTTAAAAATGCAATATATTGTTTTTAATTGTTTTTTATTTTTTGGTTTGTTTTATTGACACAACAATAACAATTATTGTTTTTTTAATTTATTGGTGAATATATTTTATAGGTTTGTTTAATTTCTTATTAATAAAGCAAAAAAAATAGATTCCGTGTAGATGATGCTTGTTTTAGCCATTTAATGATTTACCACACTGACAGTGAATATTCACATATCGAAACTCAGCCTCACGGCAGATTGTGAAATAGTCACGAAATTTAATCTATGTGATTTTTGTACATAGACACGAATTTCACTTTTTTTTCCGTGACGCTCGGCGCGACTTTCAACAACACTTGTCAATTTCCGCTCCAGTCTTTTCAAAATAAAACTACTTAGTTAGGTTCAGGAATAGATCGACTTGGTTTGGTTTAGGCACCAAAATGACTTAGTTAGCTTTAGGAAAAGATTGTTTTTTTGGGTTAATATAACTTTTGAAGTGACGTAACTTAAGTTCAAATAAATCAACGTTGACTTCTGGCCTCACACGGGGCACCAACAGCGGTCTCCTGGTGAAAGTCTGGTGTTTTTAGACCCACCCATCCCCCCCGACCTCCTCTCTACGCATCGTTCGCCGCTCTCACGAAAAAAAATAGAAATTTGTGTCTATGTGCACAAATCAATGCAATAAATTTCGTGACTATTTCACGAACTGCAGTGCGACTGGGCTGCGTAGCGTATGAGCCTCAGATCTCAGCGTGAAAGCCTCGTTTAACCCGCTATACATACAACAGCTTTTCATCATTTTCTCTCCTGTCACGCCGAGTTTCTTTCCTCCAAAAGGGAGCGCAGCCTCAGAAATGACGCCGTGCTGGTCTGGCCTAAAGCTTGGAGCAGTATATTTATCCACTCCCATGATGATAAGAGTATTAAATACTTTACAAATCTCCCTTAAGGTTAAAAAAAATTCCGATTAATCAGGATTAAATATTTTAAACAATTGACAACCCTAGTCATTACAGATTAATTTCCTCCTCAATACCTCCTCTGCCAACAGGATTTAAAAATTCTAATTTTCACTGGGTATTATTGAAAAAAGAGCTGTTGTATTATACTCAATGTATTTGCTGTCAGTTTGGTCTCAGAGCCACGTTGACGGAAGCTTCATACAGAAACATGTTGAAGTGACCGCGGTGTCGTTGGAGAGCCCCTTGGTGTTATTATTGTCCGTTTGTGATGTGAAGGCCCATTTGGCAGCCGTCCAGCGACCCTCTCTGGGCCCTGAGCCAAGGCTTTAGAAACCAGAACACGCTCTGGGAAGGACAGGAAACTGGACCAGTTCAGGTCCTCTGGGTGTCCTCTGGGTGTCCTCTGGGTGTCCTCTGGGTGTCCTCCGTTCCCTCTGCTGCGGTGGCGTGCTGATAAATGGTACAGGGAGACGTGTTGATGGCGTACTGGGATACTGTGAATGCAGTGTTTTCTTATAGACCATGATGCATTGCTGCAGATTGCTGAACATTTTACTGACTCCGCAGTACTTTTACTTTTAGTGGAGTATTTTCAGTGTTGTATTAATACTTCTACTGCAGTAAAGCATCGGAATACTTCCTCCACTACTGCAGATGTAGAGGTGATGATTCTCACGTACACATCATACAGTTACTCAATCCTCCTCACACGCACGCACGCACGCACGCACGCACGCAAGCACGCACGCACGCACGCACGCACGCACACGCACACACGCACACACACACACACACGCACACACACACACACACACGCACACTGATCTACAGTATCCTTAACTTCCCTCACACACAGGGTGTGTGTGTTATCAGATAGAACTTCTTAAGAAAACAGGTCAACCCAGTTACAATAGGAACTAACACACACTCAGTTATCTGGAGGCACTGCAGGAAAATAAACAGCAGAGATCAGCAGGATAACACGTTTTTGTCTTTGCTCCAAAACCATAATTTAACCAAAAGTTTAGTTAATTTTTTTAATTTTTATCTTTTATTATTTATTATTATTATTATTATTTAACGCAACTTGTGATTTTTAGGTGGTAGCGGCTCAGTTTTAAAGCTAGAGTGAAGATAATAATAATAATAATAATAATAACCATTAAAAATAAATAAATAATATAAATTTGAATAAATTAAAATAATAAATTTAAATAAATAAATTATAATAAGTAAATTATAATAAATAAAATAAAATAATAAATAAATTAACCCAATAACGCATTAACTCAAATTCGTTACTAACGCCACTAATTTCTTTACCATAGTAACGCAAACAATCTTTCAGAGGTTGTAGCGGCTCAGTTTTAAAGCTAGAGTGACGATCCCGGTATCATATGAAACTAGAAAACCTGATGAATCCATCGGTACCAACCAGGTCAGACCAGCTGGTCATGAAGGAGGTTAAATAACTCTCCAAACTGTCAACTGTCATGTCCATGTTCAAAGGGGTCCCTTGACCTCTGACCTCCAGATCAGTGAGTGTAAATGGTTTCTCTGGGTACCCACGAGTCTCCCCTTTACAGACATGCCCACTTTATGATCATCACATGCAGTTTGGGGCAAGTCATAGTCAAGTCAGCACACTGACACACTGACAGCTGTTGTTGTCTGTTGGGCTGCAGTTTGCCATGTTCTGATTGGAGCATATTGTTTTATGCTAAATGCAGTACCTGTGAGGGTTTCTGGACAACATCTGTCATTGATTTGTGTTGTTAACTGATTTACAATAATAAATATATACATGCATTTGTGATTAATTGCGGTTAAATATTTGAATGGAGCCCTCCTCAGATATTAGTGTTATTGTTATTGTTGGCCTCATTCAGTCCCGTCTGGGAGTGACCGTGTTGAGAGTGATGTTGAAGTGGATCCAGTCTTCAGCCTCACGCTCCACACGTACGCTCCGTCATTAAACCTTCAGCAGGCTGGAAACCTGCCAAACAACTGCACGGACCTCCGCACGCTCCCACAATCCCTCCCTCCCTTCCTTTTTCCCTCCCTCCCTCCCTCTCTCCCTCCCTCCCTCTCTCTGCTAGGAGGATAAGATAAGATAAAGTTCAACTGAAAACAGCTCTTGGAGGCGTTTTGTTTTCAGTGTGTCATTTCCTCTCCGCCCTCCTCTGTGTTTCTCCACATAGTTTCACTCCATCGCAGCTCAGTTGCGTGACTGAGATGACGATGACGGTGATGATGGTGATGATGGTGATGATGGTGATGACGGTGATGACGGTGATGACGGTGATGATGGTGATGATGGTGATGACGGTGATGATGGTGTGTGTACGTGATTTCCAGTGCGACCGTTTGTGGTTTTTGGAGCAGAATCGGACGCTGTTTATCAGTGATTGTCGTCGTCGTCGTCGCTGTTGTCAGGTGGAAAACGCTGACGTCAGCGAGGTCACTAAAGGTGTTGTTGATGTTGCATTCAGGGACCCGTGTGTTTGATGAGGGTTAATCTACGCCGTGACCTTCCTTTATAAAGAAGTGTGTGTGTGTGTGTGTGTGTGTGTGTGTGTGTTGATGATCATAAAGAAAAGGGAGGGAACAGGATGGGAGATATTATGGAGCGTGCAGAGGTGTGTTGTGGTTTTGTCTCTTTAACGATCCTCCATGAACACACATTAAAACAGCGTTTAATCAGGTACATACGTGCGTCACGATAAAAGCATTCGACTTTGAAGAGGGTTGCGTGCGATCTGTGCGTGATCATCAGGGTCAGGTGGTGGCCGACGTCACGGAGATGTAGAACAGGATGCAGTGTGGTGTTAATCAGTGTTGTTGTTGTCGGTGCTTGTTTTGTTAACGAACTTGTCTTTTTAACGAGGGTTCATCTTCTCAAATGAAAATGTTTTCACAGTAAAACAAATTCCATATATTCCCAAACTATCAAATAGCCACAAAACATGTGATCATTGTGATGAAGGTAACTCAGTTTATAGTCTCAGTATATAGTATATCAGTCTAATGCAGTGAGGGCCAAAGAGACAACGTACTACGGAGTATTAGGACCACATTGAGGGAAAACACATCTGAGATTTACAGAAGAAAGTCAGAATATTACAAGGAAAAAAAGTTGTAATATCACAAGAATAAATTCATAACTTTATGAGAAAAAACAAAATAACACATAAGATTACTACTTTATAATATTCTGACTTTATTCTCTAAATCTCAGATTTATTTTTTCCCTCAATGTGGCCCTAACACTCCGTCGTACCTTCGCACCATAGACCTACAACAATGATCAATTAAAAATGAAAATGTAAACGAAAAGCATTTATTCAGTTCCACTAATTATTTAAAAATCCACAGGGAGCCGCTGGAGAGGAGCGGAAGAGACGGATGTTGCTGACCTCTGGTCTCGGCTATATGATTAAACCAAATGCTTAAAAAAATAAACATTAGTGTTATGGACATTTTTTTAGCTTCAAGACGTGAAGGATGAGTCTCGCAAAAATAAATATTAAATAGAAATAATAAATATTATTATTGCTATTAGTAAACATTTTCTTCCAATTCCCGAGATGGCTCTGCTACTCCTCGTCACATGTGAAGTTTAATTGTAAGATATAAAGTTAAAGGTGCTAAATTCGATATCCAGAGCATCTGGAATTTTGTTCCTAATCATGACGCAGTATAAAGACACTAATAACTAATAACTAACAAAATATCAATACAGCAATATATTGTATTACTTCCTCTTGAGATACGTTATCGATACACCGGCACCAAATAGCAATAAGTTTGTTAAAACACGCCGCGTTGGGTCGGCTAAAAAGAAACTAGTTAGCTACGCTAGCGTCTTTAGCGCGGCGGTGGAGTGACAGCTCCAAGCCCAGAGTCCGACTCTAAATCCCGTCAACAACACATTACTACCGGCTTTAACCGGATGGTGTAGTGTAGTCATCCCATGTCGTTCACTGGCCGGGAGCTGTGGTTGCTCAGGCACGTTGCTAGTTGTTAGTTGTTAGCTGTTAGCTGTTAGCAGCTGATACTGAGGTGATGCTGAGGTCTAATCAAACGTATGCTCTCTCTCTCTCTCTCTCTCTCTCTCTCTCTGTGTGTCTTTAGGCCATGGTGGCGTGTTACCCGGGAAACGGGACGGGTTACGTCAAACACGTGGACAACCCGAACAGCGACGGGCGCTGCATCACCTGCACCTACTACCTCAACAAGAACTGGAGCGCCAAGGTGCGTTCAGGGACTGTATGTCTTCTCTGTTTGACCTATGACCTTTTGATCTCTTTGCGATCAGTCATTTTTATCGATAGCGATCAGAGAGTCTAGAAGCAAAGAGACGAAACTCTGGTGTTTTTTTTACAACAGCCGCTGCCGCCATTTTGGACTGAAAACACTTATATTTGTAATATTTTTATTGTTCAACACGGACCATTTCAGTAGAATATGACAATAGGATAGAAAGAGTTGCTGTTTCTATGAATGCTTCATCCTCACACTCTGGTCACAGCGAAGGAAAGCTCAGTTCAGTCTTTAGATAATCAGTCATCATTATCAACGCTGATTCACCAGGTTGCTTTTGAAATGACAAACCAGCTGATGTTTGTGTCGTTGATCATCAGGAGCACGGCGGCATCCTCAGGATCTTTCCGGAGGGGAAATCCTACGTGGCCGACGTCAAACCGCTGTTCAACCGGCTGCTCCTCTTCTGGTCCGACCGCAGGAACCCACACGAGGTGCAGCCCTCCTACGGCATCAGGTAACCAACCAACTAATCAATTAGTCAATCAACCAATCAGTCAGTCAATCAGTAAATAAGTCAGTCAATTAGTCAATCAATCAATCAATCAGTCAGTCAGTCAATCAATCAATCAGTCAGTCAGTCAGTCAGTCAGTCAATTAGTCAATCAATCAATCAATCAGTCAGTCAGTCAATCAATCAATCAATCAATCAGTCAGTCAGTCAGTCAGTCAGTCAGTCAGTCAATCAATTAGTCAATCAGTCAATCAATCAATCAGTCAGTCAGTCAGTCAGTCAATCCATCAGTCAGTCAATCAATCAATTAGTCAATCAGTCAATCAATCAATCAGTCAGTCAGTCAGTCAGTCAATCCATCAGTCAGTCAATCAATCAATTAGTCAATCAGTCAATCAATCAATCAGTCAGTTAGTCAGTCAATAAATAAGTCAGTCAATTAGTCAATCACTCAGTCAACACAGCAGGAGTGTTTTATTATTATGAGTTTAGAAACAGAAATGAACCTGAAGTCAGTCTGTTATTAGTTTAAACATTTAAAATATAAAATCCTGTTTTAAGTTTTCAGCTCTCAGTGAAGAAACAAAAACACACTAAAAAAACATTATAATTTATAATCTAATATATAATCTAATATATAATCTAATATATAATCTAATATATAATCTAATATATAATCTAATTTAAATGAGTTTAAAACGTCTCAGTTCACCAGAGAGTTCATTTCCTCAGTGAGAACAGAAACACTTCATCCTCAGATCTCTGGCATCACCTGCTGGTGTGAGGGTGTAACTACACTAATAAACAGCATCTTCCATTGAGACTACTGGGATGTTTATTAACATTTCTCTCCTCCGTGAATATAGAAAAGTAAAAGCACTAATATCAGAGTTGTTGTTTGTGTTTCAGGTACGCCATCACAGTCTGGTACTTCGACTCTGAGGAGAGAGCCGAGGCTAAGAGGCGCTTCAGGGACTTGACAGGTACAAATACACACAAACACACATGTATACAGTGGACAAGTACTTCTAAATACTTTATTTAAATTATTACAGTCAGTAAGTAGTTACACAATGAGGCAAGAACAATTAAAGGACAATTACTCCCAAAAACAGAAATATAACACGGAGTCAACGAACAAGATTTAGTGGATTTGTAGGTTAAAACTTTATTTTTGTGACTTCTTCTTTTAACGATACAGAAACTAGATGAATACTTTCATACACACTTTATGACTTTTTAATGACTCATGACATTTCTGTATCATCAGACAACTATTGTCTATGTAAAGATATAGAGGAGTAATGTCTACCTGAGCAGAGAATGAAGTCACTCTCCCTCTGTATGAAACTGTTTGACATACTAACAAACACTTTTTATTTTTTGACAAACTGTACTGTGACTTTTTTTATATTTCATTACTGTACTATGACTTACTATTTCGACACACTATGACACTTTTTTTATGACATACTATACTATGACTATTTATTCGATACACTGTATTATGACACTTTATTTTTCAACATACTATGACTTTTTTTATACTTTACTATCACTTTTATTTTTCAACGTACTGTACTATGACTTTTTTATACTATCACTTTTTTTTGACAAACTGTACTATCACTTTTTTTTATTTTTCGTTACTGTCCTATGACACTTTTTACGACATGCTATACTATGAATTCTTTTTTTTTTTTCGACATACTATACTATGACTTTTTTAAAAACTTTTTTTAAGGATATTTTACTTTCCCAGTTCTTATTTCTACCTTCTTGTGTTTCAACTTCAGCTCGGCAGCAGAGCAGCTCCAGTTTACTGTGAGGAAACGTCATCGCCTGGTGTTTGAACCCCTGATCTGCAGTAGAGGACAGCAGCAGGATTCCTCCCGACTCTCAAAGACTTTTCACTCTGGAAGAGTTGAGGGGGGATTTAACTCTTCAGTCGATAGAACTGCATACCCTCATAGCTCTGGTCAGCATCCAGGATGGAAAGAACAGCATGCCTGCAAGAACTGCTGTGATCTAATGGATGATAGTTCAGGTGACCAGCAGCTGCTCTGGACTTTTCCTGCTTTACTCCATGTTTGTGCAATACGCAGGACAACAGCAGACTGCACCTTCGCCTTCAGCTCGCTTCAAACCTAAGTAGGAGGACAGATGATAAACAGTCTTTGAGGTTTACAGATAATACACTGGAAACATACATTCGTGAAAAACAGTAACACAGGCGCTTGAGAAGGACGAAGATTTGACGGACAGTGTGTGAAGCACAGAGACTGCATGTCTGTGTTGGAGCAGATGAATAATTGATGCTCTGTTCAAACAGCGCTTCAGAGACGTTATTGAGCCCGAGTTGCCGTCCCGAAAAACATAACGCTCGCTAACAACTTACACCGCCTTTTTTGCTGCAGCAAGACCAGGACTACCTGAGGTAGATTTAATACCACTTGTTGGTGTAACTACACTGTTTGTTCGGAAAAGAAACCTTTTGTTTGAGTCTAGATTCTATGAATAGTCTGGAAAACTGTCACATCATATTTAAAAATGTGTTGAATAAAAGTTATATTTTAAAAATGGATTTTGTTACTTGACTGTTTTTAAATTGATGTTGAAAAAAAAGTCATAGTACAGTATGTTGAAAAAGGTAAAAAGAAAAGTTATAGTATGTCGAAAAAAGTAAGAAAAAAAAAAGTCATAGCATAGTATGTAAAAAAAAAAGTTTAAGTATTGTCGAAAAAAAGCCATAGCATAGTATGTCGAAAAAAAAGTAAAAAAAAAAGTAATAGTATGTCAAAAAAGTAAAAAAAAAAAGTCAGAAAAAAGTCATAGTATGTCGAAAAAAAGTCATAAAAAAGTCATATTATAGTATGTCAAAAAAGTTAAAAAAAATAAAAGTCATATTATAGTATGTAGAAAAAAGTTTAAAAAAAAGTCATAAAAAAGTCATACTATAGTATGTAAAAAAAAAAAATTAAGTATTATCGAAAAAAAAGTCATCGTGTAGTATGTTGAAAAAAGTTACAAAAAAAAATCCTAAAAAAGTCATATAATAGTATGTTGAAAAAAGTAAAAAAAAAAAAAGT
>CAKAOH010022115.1:0-56356 GCA_916701665.1 Sebastiscus tertius
GGGAACCTGACATTGAAATGGTAGCAGCAGGATCTGTCAGAGCACGTCAGAGCCTGAGGGGGAAACCTCAATACAACTTCAGAGCTCCTACAGAGTCCGACTCCTCTTTTTAGTTATTTATTACCATCACAACCAAATATAAGCCCATAAATGAGCAGAGGGAGGGAACAGCAGCTGGAGACTAAAACTACAGAGTAGCTACAGCCTAAAGAGAGAGAGACAGACAGAGAGAGAGAGAGAGAGAGAGAGGCAGAGAGAGAGAGAGAGAGACAGAGAGAGACAGAGAGAGCAGACAGGAATTCGGGTCTTGCAGCCAGCCAGTCGCAGCGGGTCTGGGTCTGGGTCTGGGTCTGGATCGGGTCTTTCGGGGAGATGCTGTCCTCACCGAGGAGATGGATCAGAGAGTCTCTGAGCTCTGTAACCTCGTAAGTCCTCTCATGTTCTTCTAACTCTGCCGCTGTTCTCTTACTTCAGCCTCGTGGAGGACAGATACAGACAGAAATGTCTCAGGAAGTTACTCCTATTATAGTAAATCCTCTGTCTGTCTCTGTCCTCCTGCAGTTCACAGTGAACCAGCCTCTACTGTCGGTCCAAAGTGAACTCATGCAGACTATACCGCTGTCTGTCCCTAGACTGATGAGACACTTGAGCCAACTTGGTGTAGGCTGGAGAGACTGTTCTTTTTGAGACACTGAATTTAAATAGCATCCATCCGTTTTCACAGGTTTAACCAGAAAACTGAGCTAAAAGTGTGTTTTTCCTGTATCATCCATCCATCCTGTGGTCAGTATTGATTATTGATTTTAAAATAAATATCCAAATAAAGAAAATAAGCTATCATTTTTTTGTATAAACATGCAGGATCATTGTCTGTGTGCAAGTTGCGCCACAAATAGTGAGACATGAGCAGCTCTCCTGCAGAAATTATTAGTTTCATTGACAGAAAATGAAAAAATGTCATAATCAATTAATCATCCATGTCATCTATGACATCATCATTCTCACAGTGTGATGATTTGCTGCTTTTTTCTGTTGGTCGGATAAACAAGTCATTTGAATCTGTTACCTCGGACTGTGATGGTTCATTTTCACTATTTTCTGACATTTGATAGGTTAGGTGATAAATCAATTAATCATAAGAATAATTAGCTTAATTGTTAAATATCAGCATATTAGGCTATATGCATGAAATGCATTATATTCAATTAAAACTAATTGACCATATCAACAGATGTTATATGTTGATAACATTTGTATCAAAGTTATAACCACCATGTCATTTTATCTACTGACTTACAGCCCACAAAACAATATTGACCAAAACTAATTTTAGCATGATAAGAGAGGGATACTGATCAATTAATACAAAAAAATGACACAAAATCAAATACATGTATCCCTGATCTCACCACAAGTTGATTATCAAAAATACAGTATTACATGCCAAAACACACTCGACGTGTCTTAATAAGTTATTATTATATATATTAAAGTTGCTGTTGGCCCCCGCTGACCTCCCCACCTCCTTGTTCCTGTGATGAGGGCGCTTCACTGTTTGACCCAGAGATAACAACTGGTATACTTCTGTGTTTGAGTAGTGCTACCTGGCCCCACATCTTCACTGTATTAGTTGGAGGCTATAGGGTATTTAGGATGTATATTGCATGTACTATCTTGAGGTTATGTTTGGGGATGTGCACCATGTGAGCACCACATAAACTGAAATGATAAAGATCTGGTCTTCAGATATTTTTGACTACATTAAAGTGGCAGTATAGTCAGCATTTTAGAGACCGCTTTCAACTCACTCGTCACCACTTCAAATTTTGACACGAACCAAAAAGAAAAAAAATATGTTTTAAAGGAAGGGTTGGTAAAGATTTTAGAAGCTTTATTTGTTATATTAGTTGAAATTCTCATTACATCCCGACAGTAATCCATAACTCAAATGCTCTGACAAAAAAGGGAACAAAATCTGGATGTCAGGACTGTAATAAACCGTCCAATCATTTAACTCGGCTCAAATATAATGATTGGACGGGCTACCTACCTGTCTACCTGTCTACCTATACCTACCCGCGTGCACTCTGTCCGTGCACTCGTTGCTCATCACCAGTCTTCCACCAGCTGCTATCTTCACAGCTATGAATACTAACAGCAGCCATGTTGGTTGTTTACGATCATAATGATAATGTTGGGGGAGTGTCTTTGGAGGGAGACCTGAAGGGACAAACTGTTTACCTACCTGTCCACCTACCTAATGATAATGTTGGGGAAGTGTCTTTGGAGGGAGTCCTGAAGGGACGGACTGTCAGTGTTGATGACCTGGTGACTTTCTCTCTAGATTTATGGACTTTTGGAGCTAGTTAGCAGCTTAGTGCTGCTA
This sequence comes from Sebastiscus tertius, assembly GCA_916701665.1. Lineage (NCBI taxonomy): Eukaryota > Metazoa > Chordata > Actinopteri > Perciformes > Sebastidae > Sebastiscus > Sebastiscus tertius. Next base: position 2,387 of record CAKAOH010022115.1, read on the forward strand.
GCTACTTTCAGTGGAAAAGAGTTGGCAACACTGGGCTGAGTTTTTCAGCTGGATCATTTTTAAAAATAAAAAAAAAGTCATAGTATAGCATTTTTAAAAATAAAAAAAAAGTCATAGTATAGTATGTCGAAAAAAAGTCATAGTATAGTATGTTGAAAAAAAAGTCGTAGTATGACGGAAAAAAAATTCAAAATTTCATAACAGAGTATATCGAAGAATTAAAACGTCTAGTATACTCTTGCTAGTTTGATTGATCATGATTACCGACTGTGCCTTTAATAACTTTGTTTTTTAATATTTTAATTAACTGTTCATTTTATTTCCCATCATGGACCTCTAAATGATGTTTCAAAAACGTTGCCACAGCATCAGGAGTAAAACTCTAGTCTAAAAATACTGTAATCAGCTGATAAAATATCCACCATGTGGAAGTTTTTTAATTGCAAAATGTAAAATCACCCCAGGTTGCTAAAACCCAACAATCACAATCACAATCACAATCAAATCAAATCAAATCAAATCTAGTGTAATACCTCAGTGGTAGCTACGGCCCTGAGTGTAGGTGGAGTGTTCCTGTGTGTCATTGGACCTAGCAAGTCTTGTTTTTTTAAAGTATTTTATTCTCCTGGCAATAAATTCCAACTAAATTAAGTTAATTAGGGTCGTTTCCTGTGAAACAGAATTACTGTCAGGAAGTGTGTCAGAGTGGAATATAGGGTACATGTGTATGTGCACATATTCATCCTCTGTCGAAATGCTCTTTATATTGTTAGCTTTCTAGGTAAAATATTTAAAATGAAAGCAACAACAAACTGTCTATGTGAACAGCACCCAAAAGAAAAGGCCAAACCAGCGTCTGCTGGCTAACGTCACTCAGCTCAGTGCTGATATCCTTAATCGGTATCAGGTTCCAGCCAGTGTGAAACGTTAGCTTTTCAGCATCAGATTACAGTCTGCTGACTAGATCTGATAAGTGTAACCGTATTCCAGGTTGTTGTTACCTTGAGTCCAGTCCAAGGTCAGACAGGGCTACAGGCTTGACCCAAAAACTTTGTTTTGCAACATGTCAAAGGCAGAACAGACGTTTCAGGTCTCCTTCAAGTCCTCCACCTGGCTGCCACTGCGACACCGTGGACCCGACTGTTTACTGATGTAAACAGACTTGTTAATTACAGTAAATACTGACAGATGTACAGTATGTGTACATCTGTGCTGTCGTGTCAATTCAGTTTTCCAGGGATAGACTGAAACAGCTCAACAGCTGTTGGACTTATTGAACTTTTGTACATACATTCATGGTCCCCAGAGGATGAATACCTCTGATGTCACTCTGATCCTCTAATATTTTATCTCCTTCCACCACAATGTTGATACGTTTGGTTTAGACATAAATATCTCCACAACCGTTGGATGGATTACCATGTACAGTATGTGTAGACATTCATGCTCCTCACAGGATGAATTATAATACCTCTGCTGCTTTAGTTTCTGTTCTCTTACATAAAGAATGTTTTTTATTAGTTGACAAAACGATCTCATCACAAGATCCATTCAGTAGTATTCTCGAGCTTTTGAGTGTACCACATGATCTCCTTCAGCAGACAGAGTTTTGCCCTGTTCTTGTAGATATTACAGTTTCCAGGTTTCGGAGCACTTTAAGAACCTCTTGTCTGTGTTGGTTTAAAGGTTGAGATTGAAAGTTTATTCTTGATTCTGGTAGTTGAAAAAACACTCTAATTATCACATGATCTTTCTCAGCAGATGGAGTTTGCCCACTTAATTTGTTAGCCGTAGAGACTGAACATTCAATCCCAACTGATGTCTTTTTACTTTTTTTTTTTCCCAATCGCTTTGACGTTGTAATCGGTCAACCGTTATCACAGATATATAGTGTATATTTGCGCTTATATGAAAATTTTATTTTAACGAATATAAAGCCAAAAAGTTTCTTGGGTAATTTAGAAATGGTGTCATCGTCCAGCTGAGCGCCCGCACAAAAATGACTATTGCCAACATACTGTAAACCACCATGTTCTGAACAGACTCATTACAAACACTAAGAAAAGTACGATTTGCATTTTGGAACATAAAACAGCAACTAGGCATGATGGGAAATGTGGGCCGTTGCTATCGCTACAATACTCTCAGCACTGGCGGAGTGTGCATCACAGCTTAGCAGAAGGTGGTGCGGCAACCGTTATGTGACTCACGCTCAGGCCTGCTGTGTGTCTTGCTCACAGACTGTACAAAATACGGACGTAGTCTCCGTGACATCACCCATTAGTTTCTGAAAAATGAAGCTCAAAGTGGCCGGTTCCGGCCGTCACCAACTCCAGTTAATCCAAAAATGGGCAAAGAGGTGGAGCCCGGATGGGCCGAATGCAGCCTGGTTGCTGAAACATGCCCACTTAGTTGGAAGTTACCAAGCTAGCTAAGGCTAACAAGCCATGCTGAGAAGCTGTAGGCTATATCATGGAAGAGAACGGCCTAATATGCTACTCTGTGTGTAGCCGGCTAACATTAACCCTGTGGTCTTGTTGCTCCCAGTTGCCGGTTGGTACCGGTGTAAAATAATACTAACGAATTTCACTCACCGAAAAAAACTGGAGCGCAGACTTCTTCAATCAATCAATTTACTTGTCACATGAAATCGTACAAGGTGACGTTACAATTCCAGTGCGGGCATGGAGGTCCTCCAGCGGCAGACCACCTCCCAACAGCCGCACATTGGCCAGCAGGATGGCCGCCGTACAATTAACCGCACAGCAAGCCATATTATTTGAACCATATGTGCATAATAAAAATCGCCAAAAGGCACCAACACCACAAACACGGCCGAGAGGCTAAGTTCAGTGACTCGAACTAGTCAAGGTGACATCGAGATCTTCGTCTTGCTTGTGCTTCGACTGCGCACAGTTTGCACATTATGCCTGACTTACATTAAACATAATGACTGCGCCATAGGGGAAGTAAACACTCAGGATCACTGCTACACGTCATTCACAAACAGCTACATAGCTACATAGCTACTTATAATTATTTAATTCCCAGTGAAATTTACTGTTTCAGTGAACTGAGGTCATTTTGGACTACAGTACAATACAGTATATTGTTATATATCATTTTACTCCCTTGTCATCGGTCCCTAAAATCCAGTATCACTTGGGCGATACTAATAAATTATAAGACTTTGCACACAGATGTAATATATTGAAAGGACATAATCCCACTCTTTCCTGGTTGGCGTTTCATATCTGCAGGAAGGACTGAGCAAAGTTGAAGTCATTGGAAATATTTACTGAGTGAAAACAGTATTTGTGTTAAAAAGAGAAAGTGTCCTCAGCAAAGGCAGAAGATGGCATACTCACCACTCTGCTATTATTTGAGACTGGCTTATTTGAATAGCAACTTTTATTTGAGAATAAGTTTCGTCTACTATAAAATGTACATGATTCTCTGTGCTCCTAGAAGTTGGCTGTGCTGCTTTCACACTCTCCCCATGGCTTCATATCAACTGCGCAGTGTTTGGTTAAGATCATAAATGGGATTTCTTAGCTCACGGTGACCTGGCTGTGAGGATATCTCTGTCCAGGGACGTATCATATCAGAAGCTGTGTTAGTCCACAGTGAGTTTGGAGGACACATTGATCTGCCCTCACACTGGCTGTGCAGTATACTGAGCGCCAGCCAACTGCTGGCTGAGAAATGCCTGGAATTTTTCAAAAAGAACAGAGTTTCCTACCTGAAGCGATACCTCCACACAGAGGTTAAAAGTTCATGTGTGTTTGTGAAGGCTGCAAAGGGAGGCCAGGAGAAGGAGTGGGCCGGGCTCCAGATGTTGCCTCCCCCCCCTTCCTCATTAAGTCCTGATGTCTGCAAACACTCGCTGCCCTCCTACCTTAACAGTGTCACAATAGGATCTTACTTTACATGTCTGCTGACCAGTTTAATCTGTTTCTCCTAAGTTGCAGGCAGCTAGTTGTTTCAGTTTATTTACATACAGTATGAAAGTCATCTTGCAGATTTGAATACAACTTTAGATAGGGCACCTGAACCGTGTACTTTGCGTGTGCTTTGTACTGTGCATATGTAAACCCAAAACGGCTACACGAGCCACCATGTATGTTACTGACCATATCAAATGTATAAAGCATCGGATTTACTTATTGTCCGTTATAACTTTGGAGGAACAGGTTGAAAGTGTTGGAACAAAAATGATTCCACAATGCTCTTGTCTTCAGTGAAATGTCTTGTTATTTAATTTAATAATAATAATAATAATAATAATAATAATAACAATATATAATTTATGGTTATGAATGTTACCAGAAACATGAAATACTGAATTGGCCATTGTGACAGGACAGTACAGGACAAACAACAGCAACAAAGGAAAAGGAGAGGCACACTTATCTCTTTTCGCCATCTTGATCGATTGTGATGAGGAGCCACACAGCCAATTTGCAGCTGGGAAATAGTGTGAGAAAATATAGACTAGTTCCCGCAAGACAGAGGGTAAAATGTGTGGGAATGTGGGAGCAGACAGGTGTCGATGCTTGAAATGTAACAACCTTGTGCGGGAACAGCAGGAGCAGAAAGACAAAACTCACACACATATAGAAACAAACACACACACACACACACACACACACACACACACACACACACACACACACACACACACACACACACACTTACAGCAGGCCCAGGTCAGAGGATGACAGAGTGTAGGTACTGTACACAGCACCTACAATTTCCACACATTTATCTCCCTCGGGAGTCCAGAGGACCCGAATATCACGTATGTAATATAATTGTGTAGGGGGGTGTACAGTGTGCAGTCATTGAAAAATGTAGAATAGAAAATGAGCCATGGCCAATGAGTCTGAGGTTGAAAAAATAATGAATCACATCATTTTTCTTTTAGTAAACATTGAAAACGGGTCCCATACTCTTCAGTAAAACCAAGGAGTGACAGTGTTTCATGCAAAAATACACCTCCTTTACGGGCTACAGTCCTTTCTTTAGGTCAAAACATTGAACTGTGTTATTTAGGGCTGTCAGTCGATTAAAATTTTAATCAAATTATTTACTTGATATGCTGGTTATTTAATTGGATTAATCGCATATATCAATATTTGCTTGGAAAAGCCCTGAAATGAAGATATTTCCACTAAGAAATATTCTATTATCATCACACATGAGTAAAGCATCGACTAGAAATATCAAAAGGACGCATTAGAAATCAATTAATTGTTTCATTTCCAATATTTTTTCCAAATATGTGTTTTTATCATTAAACATAAGCCCGTCACTCTCACCATCACCAGCCTAAAATGTGGCCATACATTTTTTTTTTAAATTATTATCATAAGCTTATCACTTATGCACTGATGTGGCCATAAGTCTTTTTTTAAAAAAACTTTTAATACTATTTACATGCCTAACTAACGCACTGACCGGTTGGAATCGTGTGATGCACGGTGTCAGAGGGGTGCCCTCGTAATTTCACTCCGGTGGTGTCAGTGGCACCCTGAGTGCTTTCTTGTCATTTAGAAATGAAGAGCGCTGCTCTCAGAGGCTCGGTGCCGCACCGCCAGCTTGTCTGAACCCCTTAATGGCTGACTGTGTGGCATAGTGTGACGGTAAAGGTAGTGTTATAAACATTAAATCATTTTAATAATTCTTTTAATGCGTTATATCCACTTCTGACTACTAAAGAATGATGAATGTTTTTATGGCAACTTAAAGCACCTGGTTAAGGTGAGGGAGAGACAGTGGTCTACTGACTGGAAGCCAACCTAAACCAGTCTTTCCCTAACCGGCCCTTAACCAAGCGTTAAGTAGCCTATTCCTTAATCTATATAAACAGATGAATGTAGAATCAGTTGACAACGGGACAACATTTTGGTATCTGAAGCGTTCTGGTTTCTGTTTGTAGTCCGAGTAGTATTGACCAATCATGTTTGAGCAGGCTTTGTTTGAAGGCAGAAACAGTCCATGTGGAGAGCAAAAGAGGCACAATCTGGGAACCAGCTTTTTAATCGACGTTGTCTCTCAATGCCAATGTCTTTGTCTTGTCTCAAGTTGTTATTGACTAAAAACAATGACCGGCACACAGAAGAGGAAGTCGGCCATCCACCCCAACATCCTCCCTATGACTTCTGTGGTGTATACAGTATGTTTCCTCAAAAACATATTTGGCAAAGTACATTAATATGTAAGGAAAATAGTTTGTAGAAGACAATGTTGTACATGCAGATTCATGCAAAATGCTGCCTTCATTCTGCCAGCAGGTTGGTGTCTTGATAATTATTAAAATCAAATTCCTGACAAAGCCAGTCCAAAGTGGCGGCACAATTTAGTTTCACAAACCAGCCAGAACCAGCAGATCCTGAAGGCAGAAAGAGGAGAGATGGACACAGTAACAGTAAAACACAATACTTTCCCAAAACACCATGAACTAAAGGATAAATCTGGTGATATTCTACATGCATGTGCAGAGCTAAACCGCAACTGAATAGAGCGTCCAACGCCCGGTATATCTGATTCCTCTGTGCCACAGACCTTCCAAAAACTATTAGAAACAAATCAGTGAGCCTCACTGTGTCACTGGCTGACGTGTTCCTTCACCATGAACCCACACACTGTACTTAATCCTACAAACACAGTCCTGCTGCCACAAATACTCACTAGAGTACCAAATGTGGATTAATCCGCTGCTGAAAATAGTCCCCAACAAATGCACTCTTTCCTTCAGCTTGAGTAAACTTTGTTAAAAAACTACAGCGACCAGCTATTTAAGGAAATGAAGGAAATGTGCCTGACTGAAATCTAAAATGAAAGTATTTGTGAGCTGTTTTTTTAAAGCCTTACGTCTTCACTAGAAACCACAGACATCTTTTCCGTCTGGAGCTGTGGTTGGAGCTGTGGCTGCGGCTGCTGAACTCTTTTTATAGAAAGCTCTGACTCTGTTCCAACATCAAACCATCAGAACATGCCGAAGCCAACGGACACTTCTCCGCTGTGTGTAAACGGACATGAACATGAACCGGCCCCCAAAGCTATTCCTTTCTGGGTTTGATAACTTGGACATTTGGTGTTATTGAAGTCAGATGCTGATACTTTAAAGCAAGTCTTGTGCTGCTGTTATGGTATGCTAAAAACCCTAACCCGCATTCTGCTGAGGTGCGGTCATGGCTTTCGTTACACAGAAGCTGGAGTTGGTTCGGCTTGACGTGCTGAGGAAGCTTGTACACAACCCAAATCTAGTCTGTGAGACTGTCACCCATTACCTAGGGCAGAGCTTCTCAATTTAGGACCCCTTACAAGATCGATACCCCTCATTGTATTTTTCATTATTTTTATTATGACGACTCTCTCTATTCTGGAGAGGGAGGTTAACAGCTTGTTTAAAAGACAGAAATCCCACAAAGCAGCCGTGCCAGACTCTGTCTTTCCCTCTACCCTGAAGCACTGTGCTGATCAGGTAAATACAGAACTGGTCTATTAGCTTGTGATAATGCAGTTGGTTATGCAGGGTTTAGAAGCGTCGGCTATATTAACTGGCACTGAATGGATTATAGTAACTGGAGCGTTTTAACTACAGGATCATGGATACACATTGAATTGATTGATTTATTTGAATGTGAAATGTAAAAAAACCCACAAGGATTTCCTCTGGTACAATGAGGTATTTATTTGAATCATTTCTAAACAGATTGTACTCCTTTTTTTACACAGTTCTATGTAGTTTGTACCTGTTGGAGGGCCACGTAGCTGCGTGTCGAGAAAAAAAAATAGACCAGTCATGTAAAACCATGCTTTCCGGCCCTCAGTGTGGTGATCTGAAATAGTTTTGTTTCTTAATTACAACTGAACAATTCTGATTTTAGTTATTGTAAATATTAAGTAAAAGAATATATGTTTAAATCAATCAAATTCTATCATAGTTATTATATTGAAGTTTGAAAACTGCACCAGATTATATTTTATTTTATCCTGATTCCAGGAAGGCTTTCAACTGTCTGTGTGTGTGTGTGTGCTCCCTGCAGGTGTGTGAGGAGAGGGCTGTGCAGCAGGCGTCACTCTCTGAGGATATTTCTCATCCTGCTCGTCGTCTGTATTGCCTTTGTCGCCCGCCAGGCCAGGTAAAGTCTGCTGCTGCCCCACCCCTCCTCCACCCTGCATCCACCCCTCCTCCACCTGTAGGCTCTGAGTCTTCCTTCCCTTAGGGGAGAATTAGTTTCATCATTCCACACTCTCTGCTGTTTCCTTGTGGGGAGTGCAGGGTCAGAGCCTTGACGCCAAACATTACTGCTGTACATACTGTATTATACATTCACTTAATATTTTGTTCCACACGTTGACTGACCAAAATTATGATAAAATAATTAAATTGCAATATCATGTCATGTCATCAGAGTTTTTAAACCCTGGGTCAGGAATAGGGTTGAATGCTGCGAATTGAGATTCCAATATTTCCTGGGAATTCTTGCCAAAATCTGTTCTCATTTCCTGGAAAAATTACCGTCAACAGTGCAGGATGTTAATGCCTCTGCCCCAGTGACAGCTGTGACCAGACGCATTATGTTTTCGGGTTGTCTGGCTGTACGTCCGTCCGGACCATTCTTGTGAACACAATATCTAAAGGATGTCTTGAGGGAATTTCTTTGTCAACTTGGACTGACACATGGCTGTAAACTGCAATTTGACTGGTTGGCGGAGGCATACAACCACAAGGCTGTAATTCTAATTAGAGTATGTTTTTGTGTGTCTGTGTGCCCAAACTGAAGGCATACTTACTGGAACCAAAACGCCTTCTCTGAACCTCGTTACAGTAACACCGCCATGCAACTGTCGTAGCCTGAAATGCAGTTATTATGGTAATGAACAAGTGCCTTAATCAAACATGGAGGCCTCTATCTTGAGTCAGACTACAGAGAGGCATTCAAATCAGCAGAGATCGAGTGCAGACAACTGCCCTGGCAGTTATTACACTATGAGTTACTACACGCCCTAACATTACAACTAAAATCCAAGAACACACCAAAACAGCTGCATGCAATATATTTTCCTTCTGTGCTGCTCTACACAGTTTAACTTCAGGTCAGCACTAAGATGGTTAAACACTATCCTGTAACCATTCGGACATATTAAAACAGATAAGTGATATGATAAGCGAATACGGTTAAAAAGAGAGGATCACATTAGTGCATTGTGTTTCCTCCACCTCAAAGACAGAATTGTTGATCTACGATCACAAAATCTACAGAAAATTAAAAAAATCTGAAAATGTGAATAAATCACATTCACAGTGCTTTTATGGCGAGAACTCCCAGGAATCATGGGAGTGAAGTCATAAACTTATAATCACAGGAACTCTTTCAACCCTTGTCAGGACCCTCGGTTTATAATATATGATCTTTTCTGCATTTGTATGTAAACCACATTCTAGTTCACATGGAGAGATAACACGTTAATCTGCTGGTTTAATGAGTATTTGTGAACCTAAAAAGACTATGTTTAAAATGAATAAATAAATCAAATATTTCATTGACTTCTCCCAGGAATGACAAGCTGACAGGACTACCACACCTGGGATTCACTGTCGACAAACAGCACCTGTTTCCTACTGTGCAGAACGTCTGGGAAGGCCTCCGTTTAGAGTCTTCACTTGCAGCAGAGACAGACGTGAGGTCACTACAGGCCGAAAGAACTGCAGATCTTCATCGTCAGATTGAGGGATATCGAAAGCAATCGGATTATATTCTGTCAAGACATGTGGATCACCTGGCTGCAGGCTCTCAGATGGAGGCAAGAAAAGTTTTACCTGGGAAGCTGATTCTACCAAAACATGGAACAAGCCTCGGACTTCCAGGTTCTTTGGCCCTCCACAGTTCTTGGAAAGGTTTAACTGCAGACGCTGACACTCCATCAAGTCTTTTAAAGACTTACATTAACAGTGTCCATCCTAAAGCAACCTGCCACCCAAAGTCTCACATTGTTTTCCTCAAAACACACAAAACGGCAAGCAGCACCGTCTTAAACATCCTGTATCGCTATGGTGAAAGCAGGAACTTGACCTTTGCCCTCCCTTTGAACAAACACAGCCAGTTGTTTTATCCGTTCGTCTTTGATTCACGTTTTGTGGAAGGTGTTAGCAGCCGAACTGTGAGGGAGTTCCACATCATGTGCAACCACATGAGGTTTAGAAAATCTGAGGTGAGCTTCATCAGAAAATGATTCAAGTGTAGTAGAACTGTTGCCATGCCTGTTTGGTCCTGTATGGAGGAGTTTACAGCCCAGTTTACATGTCCACATGGATTCCATATTGGCTGAATGTGCATCTAGACAAACTTTATGATCCCCACTTAGTTGTCTTAAATGCCAGAGCACTTACCCACTTTGGGCCCAAATAGACATGTTGGCGTTAATTTCTTTTGATTTCATTTCTCATACCTATATAAAAACAACTGTTTCATTTTTAAGAATGTATTTAACTAAGTAGAATTCAAATTAAATTCCTCCTATGTTGTGTCCTAGGTGGCAAAAGTGATGCCCAAGGATACCTTCTACTTTTCCATCCTGAGGCATCCTGTGACCATGATGGAGTCCATCTTTATCTATTACAAGAGCATCCCAGCCTTCCACAAGACTCGCACTCTGGACGACTTCCTCGACAACGGCTGGAGAAACTACAACTCATCAGTGACCAACAACCACTACGCTCACAATATCCTGGCTTTCGACTTTGGCTTTGACAACAACGTTGCAGCTGGTGCTGATGACCTGGAGGAGAGAGCCAGCGTGGCTATCGCAGCCATCGAACGGGAATTCCACCTTATTCTTATCTCTGAATACTTTGATGAGTCCATGATCTTGCTCAAGCACGACCTCTGCTGGTCCCTGGAAGATGTGGTTTCCTTTAAGCTCAACAGTCGCAGTGAACGATCCCGTCAATCACTTTTACCAAACACTGCAGAGAAAATCAAGAGGTGGAATGCTTTGGACTGGATGATCTACCTTCACTTTAACACCACCTTCTGGCACAAAGTGGATCGTCTCATTGGGCGAGAGCAAATGAAGAGGGAAGTATCTCAGTTGAGAGAGCTACGGGCCAATCTAGCAAACATCTGCCTGCAAGATGACGGGGCAGTTGACCCGTCCCAGATAAAAGACGCCGGGCTGAAGCCGTTCCAGTATGGAGCAGCTGTAATTCAGGGCTATAATCTAAACCCACACATAGACAAACATACCAAAATAAAATGTCAAAGATTTATAACTCCAGAACTGCAGTACACAGACAGTCTGTACACCCAGCAGTTCCCAATGCTAGCTGCTAAGCATCGACAAGACACTAAGAAGTTTGCTTCACAGCGTCGACGCCCAGACAGAATGGGAATGGCCTGGGCCAAGGAAGCCCATCAGAAACGGATCATAAGACGGCAATTCTCAAATCTCATGCACCAAAAGGCCCCCACAGGTGCCCTGTTATCACACACAGAAGCTAACAGTAGAACAAGTAGGCCATGACTGGTAACTGTGACTAGGGTTGGGTACCGTCTGGATTTTAATGATTCCGGTTCTGCTTATTGATTACGGTTCTTCACGGTTCTTGAAACACTGATGCTGTAAACTTGCTGAATGACACACAGGGTCCAACATACTGTATGAGCCAGTAAATACGATCAGCCAGCTGCCCGATTGGGTCACTGCTCCAGAAAGTAAAATTAATTTAAAAAAATTCAATAAAAAATAAAAATTATATTTTCATTCAAATAATTTTCCAGACTTTGCTTCATGAGCGACATTACTGACTCGGCTCTGCTCTGTCCTCTTGGCTCTGTGTCTGTCTCGCAGTACTGCGAATAAAGTGTAGCAGACAGACAGGACGGCCTGTTTACTTCATAGATGAACTAGTTCAGTATAAAGAACGCAAAAGAACATTCATTACATGAGACTGGGCTGAGAATGATGACTGGTGTTATAAGAGCAGCAGAGCCACTGTGAGGAGAGAGAGAGATAGAGAGAGAGACAGAGAGAGAGAGAGACAGAGAGACAGAGAGACACTTTCTATGACAATGTAATTATAAGCCACAAAATGAAACTGTGAAGATGGAACGAACAACACATTGTTTAGCTTTTCTTATAGCCAGAAGTGAAGCTAAAATGTAAAGCTTTTCCTTAAAGACACTGAGGAACTCTTAACTGGTTATGAAACATCCTGATGCCTCTATATGACCTACAGAAGTAAACGAGACCATCAGCAAGAAAATCGGCTGTTCCTATATTGTTATTCTTAATGCTTGTCATCGGGTCAAAATTATGCAACTTTACCTGAAACTCCATCAGCTCAGACTCCAGCGGGACCTCCAGCAGCGACCAGCCACAGACAGACAGACAGACATCCTGCAGTCATTCAGAGCTTGTATCCCCACTTGTTATCAACATATTTTGCTGCTAATATCGCACATAGATTTTTCTCCTCACACATAAATACAATATGGCAGTTTCTGAGGATCGGGGAGATGGATAAACTCAGGATATATGTTATTTATTTTTTCAAAGAAAACATCTCTCACATTCTGATATTTCTCACAGTACAGTAAAAAGTGAGATTCTGTCTCCATCTCTCTTTGTATAATATTATATATATACATGTGTGTATATATATATATATTATTTATATATATATATATATATATATATATATCTTATATTTCTCACAGTACAGTAGGAAGTGAGATTCTGCACCTTGTAAGGTCTTTGTGTTTCACAGTGCTGAAGGTGTATATGATTGTCTGTGCGGGTCTTTGTGTTGGCATTAATGAACCAGAATACTACTCGACTTGGTTTCTATTGTGTGTTTACATACATTTGAGATCAGTGTTTGTGTTTGAAATATTTTTTGAGTGTGTGTGTTATGGCTGGCTAACCTTCCCTCTCTTCACAGAGCGAGCCATACCTGCCATACATCCAAAGTGCAGCAGCCACCAGTTACGCTGCTGCTCCTCCACGGCCAGTAAGACCCTGATTAACCACACTCACTCTGAACCTGTTTAGTTGTAGACAGAAAGTTTAGTAGCATATCAAGCAGTTATTATAACTAAAAGAGAGGAGAAACTCTGGAACAGTCAGCCGACTAGACCATTTCACAATCTGATTCAGACAATTTCTGTTCTTTAAAGATAAGTTTCCAAACACCAAAGAAAAAGACAAGATTGATTCAATAAAAGCACGATGACATAAGGTCATCATGGTTTTGTCAATGTGGAAAAAGGCCAGTTTCCTCAAGCAAAACAGACACTGGTTCCCCTGTTCGCACACAGCTTCACAGTTGAGCTTTGAGTGAAGTAAAATTTGCGCACATTCCACTGTCTGACTCTTCATGGATGTGACTTCATGTGTGTGGGCATGTCTTCTAAAATCAATTATCATGTCTTTGGTTTTAGATATAATTGAATATGTAATGAGATTGTATTTTTATTTAAATATTTCTTTGATTATAAAATAATTCTTGGCATTAGTAGTTTTAATTATATATTATAAACTGCTTAGAGCTAGTGTTAGCAAGTTAAACAGGTCATAATTCTTTCTCTAATATCTATTTCATATTACTGTGAAAACATCTCCTTCAAACAACTGTATTTATTCAAGTTTCTCGCCAAAAACTAAATTTCACAAGATTACATTTGAACACATCATGATAGCGTTATAATTTACCTTGGCCTAATGATAATTTTTACTGACCAGAGTTTGAACGCATCATAATGTAGCTGAATGGAACCTCTGTTAAGCCAGTCACAGAGATCACTCTGAGCAGCATGCACGGGAATGAATTACATTAAGTGTCTGATTAAGTTAGTTGTTCCAGATGTTTTTAAGGTTGTTCCTCCGAGGCTTATATTGCAGGTATTGTGAGCTTTATGTCTCCTTTACTCATGCTGAAGAACTTCCGGCATGTTGTGTGTGTGGCTATAACGTTACTGTCTGTGCCACTGTGTGCCGATGTTAACTATCTTGAGACGACGGGACACATATGTAAATGTGACCAGCAACAAATCGGAAATATGACAGTGACACTTCATTTGGCCACTGCCCTGCACCTTTAGGAGACTAGCGGCAGGTCCTGAGTCTATTCAGTCCAAAGGGAGAAGTGGACGTGAGCACAGATTATGACCGTTCTTCACAACCAGAAAGAAGGAGGAAGTAAGTTTGGTGACGTGAGCGGGGGCAGACTGCTGTGATCCATCAAATTTGCGGAAAAGTTGCGTTGATTGGACAAAACTGCAAAGTCGCGCAAAAATCACGGGGATTGGTTGAATTTGTGTGAATTGTTGCGATCGCAACATCGCAAATTCCTGGAATGACTGATTTAATATGCCAAAAAAAACATTTAGTATGTCTCAATACATATAGTATGTCAAATGCAGTATGCCAAAAATACCAGGATGTCCTACTACATCGGGTCACATTTTGCAGTATGCAAAAGTTATGATGAAGTATTATGTCCCAATAATAGGCATAGTGCATGCAAGATTGCATACTTTGTAAGGGCAGCTGCAGTACGTACTAAAAGTAAAAAGTATGCGATTTGGAACGTAGCTTATTATTAGGTTTATACATATGATGGCTTCTCATTACACATTCAAATCATAATCATATCAATATTGTGCTACTGGTGCCTCTTTGGAAGACAGTGAGAGTGTCAAGTTTCTTTCTGTCAAAAGTATATCTTGTTTAACCAACAACCACGGAACCAATAATGGGTCTGTGTCTTCCTGCGTGTTTAACACATGCCGAGCTTGAGTGTGCAGATACGGTGATGGTTATTTGTGTCCATCTAGTGGTTGAATTAGATCCGCTGGAGACCAACACTATTTACAGTTATGATTGGCTATTGGTGCTGTGCACAATTCACAAACCATCTTTGAATTCAATCTGCAAACTGCATGCATTCGGATAGAGAGCTAAGAGACAGATTTGACGTTACCTTGCGACCATAATGACAATTGAGGCGAGTCCATCAGGAGTTCTTCTGAAGGCATTAACCTTTCCAAAACTTATTTTATCAACTAAAACACCTCCTCATTTACCATCTTCAACCGCTCCTCTCAGCACCAAAACAAACCCATGCCAGTTGACCGGAAAAAACGGCTAAACAGGAAGTGACTGATTGTAATTGTCTGGCCATAATATAGAATCTATATAGGACTTCTACATGAAAGATATTGTTAAATGTAGTATATTATTCTTTCAGAATACCAAAGGCAGTATTTACATATTAAGTTCAGGCAAAATTGAAAAATGTAAATAATTGTCCGCAATATAAATACACAATTATGAGATCATGATTGAAAGCATGATTTGTTCTCTTGGAGCTATAATGATCAAAATTCTACCAAAACATTGTTTATTTGGTTCATTTTAGACAATCACAGTGGTCTTAAATACTCATTACTTTGAATAAAACACAGTATTAATAGTAGTTATAATGTACATTGATGTTGTTTTCCGAGATACACAGATACATTTGGTTTTGAGCTGAATGTCTGTTCTCATTCGTTTGTCATCCTTTTAGTGTGAGCCTAACAGAGCTCTCCAGGATGCACAGGAGATATAAGAGATTGTGACTCGCTGAAGATGCTGAAGAAGAGTCCTGGGACATGCACAAGAAGAGTGAGGTCAGACTATGAAAGACGTTTTGACATTTTTGAGCCCTGCGAGGTGAAGAACAGCTACTGGTTTGGGATTTTTACTGTGATACAACTCGCCTTGAACAAAATCTGATTTTTTTTAATCATTGCCATTGAGTGTTGTCACTGTCTGAAATTCCAGCACTGACTCCTACAGGGAGGATCTGGATGGTTCACCCACAGACCTGTGAGTGGGCGCACAAGGTGGTTGTTGATGCTTCGAAGTGTCATTG
Organism: Sebastiscus tertius; assembly: GCA_916701665.1. NCBI lineage: Eukaryota > Metazoa > Chordata > Actinopteri > Perciformes > Sebastidae > Sebastiscus > Sebastiscus tertius. The sequence goes on from CAKAOH010022115.1 coordinate 18,318, forward strand.
GAAGATGCCAACATGTAAATGTAAACCTTTTGAGTCCATGTGACTTTTATTAATCTGGGCTGCTTGTATATCGGCAAGTTTAACCTAAATGAGAAAAAAATCCAAATAAACAGCCTAGAGATCATATATTGACTTATTCAAACACTGCCTTGCAATGTAACATTTAAATTCTCCTACAGCATTTTTAAAATGGAGCAGAACAGTTACCAGTATGTTAAACCAAACAATGCACTTTTCACTATGAGCATGGATTTCCATTGAGCAACACAACTTGATAAACATCCTTTCAAGCTTTGTCCACTAGAGGTCACAAGCACACTGTTACACGCCTCCAGAATATTGAATATATTATTGTGCTCTCATATTTTTTGGTTGCTAGCAAGCACACAGAGAAGCTTGTTGGGCATAAAAACAGCTAACAATTTCATATGGACACACTATGATTATGATGCTGAGATTGAACATGAAGAGTGAGTGAAAGTGGTTGAAAAACATCCTCTGGTCGGCCTCTGTTGTCTTATATGATTTATTTAAGGAGAACACACACTGGTTGTATGTGTCTTCTGAAGTAAGACAGTAAAAGCAGTCCTACATATTATAAAAGAAAAATGAGGCACAATATAGCATCATTTTTTTATCATTATTGTCAGATAATTCATGCTAAATTCTTCGGTTCATTTTGCGTGTCTCTTATAGTCACTTCTTTGTTTTTACATGTATTATGCTAAATCATGTTGTATATACTAGTTTTTCTTCTTAAAGTGGCAGTAGGCAGTATATTTTTGGCATCAATGGGCAAAAATTCCATAATAACCTTTCAGTATATTGTAATTCAAGTGTTCTGAGAGAAAACTAGACTTCTGCACCTCCTCATGGCTCTGTTTTCAGGCTTTAGAAAATCTAGCCCGTGACGGGAGACGTTGACCAATCACAGGTCAGTTCATTGAGAGAGCGTTGCTATTGGCTGTGCTCCGATCATGTGACTGGAACTTGCCATTCCTTCACCAGATTTCACAATGGGGGCGGCGTCACAAACTTTCTCATTTTACAGCTAAACCGTGCACTAAAAAAAGATTCTGAAAACATTTGAGGCGAGAAATAGGCATTAACGTAACACAATACTGATTCATATTTGATAGTTTGACCGTTTGGTTGGAGTTCATGAGTGATTAACAGCCGGCTCTCATAGACGGCAGCTGGACAGCAGACCTCAGATCAGCTCTTACTGCTTGTTTTCCTCCAGTCTGTGAAATCTTGCAGATGCCGTTAGGAGCACCAGAGGACACAGAGGAACATGTTTCATGTACTGCTGTCACGATATAGCAACCATTTTATAAAAATATATTTTTTTGCTCTAATCTCGCCTACTTCAGCTTTAAGTGTGGGGCGGGGGGAAGTTCTCCTTTAAAATCCTTTCCTATCCTTGACCTCTCCTTTCTATTGCATAGGCTATTATGCTAATAAGACTAAAACCATCATCTGATCTTCAGGACAACAAGGTTAAGGTTCATAGCTTCTTCAACTTATACAAGAACAGACAATTCAGTAATAATCAAGGCAGATATTGAGGAGGAGGAGGATGCAGAAAAGCATCAACCTGGAACAGTGTTCTTTATTTTACAGTCTGCAACAGGAGAGTGATCGGCCTCTTCTTCCACAATATCAACAGATGTAAAGAGAAGATAATAATGTAAATATATTAATTTTTAGTCCACTCCTTTGGTCCAGACTGAAGTATCCCAGTCTGTCCTACTGAAAGAGAAACCTACTTTCATCTCTCTCTGTAGAGCGATGCCAGGGAGGTTCCTGCTCAGCTTCCAGCCCAGAGGAGAGCCAAGGTTAGCTGGGGACTGCCAACCACTAACCACCCACCGTCTTTCTGATGGTAATGAACATCCATTTACACAGAGCATACACTTGTATACCTACACAAATGTTGGCAAAGCACTTGGCTCACTGTTTTTGTGACCAGGCTGAAGCTCCTCGCACCCAAACAGAAAATGTGTGTCAGAGAATCGGGGGCTAGTCTTTGCCGTCATCACCTGCCAGGAATAAAATAATGCTTACTGGGCTTAAGCAGAAAAAAAGAAGCTGGGTGGCTGTCTTGTATTGTAAAGTTTTGGCTACGTTTGAGTGAGATCCCACAATGAAGATTTCCTATTTTATAAACTGTCAAAAGGATTTTTCCATTTTGATTTTTTGTGTTTTGGGGATGATCATTTTAATGTACACTACAGTACCTGATCCAGTCAGTGTTAAGCAGCAGAGACAATTGTTTCATGTAGTTTTATTGAAAAGCAGAAATAGAAACATTGTATTGTCCTACATCTTTAAAGGATGTATGACAGGAAGCAGTTCACAGACCTTTACTTAATCTTAAAGGTGTTTTATTAATGCTTCCTTGCCCTGAGTTGTGCTTTTTCTTTAAAAAAAGTAGTTCATCTTTGATTTAAATATTCATTCAAATGCTTTTTTTCACTTTGTAGTGCTACATACTTGAATTACTAAAGAGGCACAGTTCTACACAACCTACATAATCCAATTGGAAAAGGATTGTCGGAGCAGAAGCACAACATCCCTCTCCCTCATCCATCAGTGCCACACCAGCCAATCTAACCACGGCAGGTTAGTTTCTCTCAATCAATAAATCCTCCTCTGAGTTGGTGAATATAATGGACTATTGGATTCTTCACCTAATAGGATGCCACAGAGCGTGCCGTCCTCTCATTATCGCCCATACTATGGATTGCATTTCCCTTTGTGTGTGTTGTTTTCTGCCTGACCAGAGCGCGCCTCCCAACACATCTCGTATGTTTCAAAGCCATCTCCGCAGTAATGGGCTGGGGTCAAAACCCTAACACGACCCCTGCCCGGTGGGCATCCAACCAATATGCTGCAGAGTTAGCTGCTATCACATAGGTTCAGGAAATGTTCAAGTTTTGCAGTAGAGCTCAATGATTTCATTTTTGAAAATTGTGTTTTTTTCTGTTCTGTGCGCAGGTGTCCACTAAGACTTCTCGCTACTTCCAGTATGACACCAAGCTACTCGTACTGTATATCAACCACAAGACATCAAACAAAACACTGCTGCACCCCTTCCTGTTTCAACCCATCTTCACTCCTGTCACAGTAAGTTACTTCATAACTTCCGGAAAGTCTGTTCTGCATCTTAACAGCTTTTAATATATATTTTAAAGTAAGATTTCCTAAGCTGAGGACAATATTCAAAATCAACTCCATCTTTTAACTCCATGATCTGGAAAGTTATCCGGACAGTCTTCTGTGTGCCTCTGCAACTTGTCCAAAATGCTGCTGCTACAGGCTTCTATAGTGGGACAGGAAGTCTACATCACACTGTGTTGGCATCTTTTCGCTGCCATTCAGTGCCTCAGATCTTAATGTCCATTGTTAAGTCACTAAACAAGGTGGCCTTTTCATATATCTCAGATCCTTAAAGCAGCTGTAATCGATATTTTTATAATACCAATGCAGCAAATGACAATTAACCAGGGCTGCCAAAGTTAACGCAATAATAACGCAAATTCGTTTTAACACTACTAATTTCTTTAAAGTATTAATGCGATCGATCTTTCGGACATTATAGTGGGCCCAGTTTTAAAGCTAGTGTGGAGATACTGGCATCATATGACACTAAAAAACCTAAGGAATAGTTAAATAATGCTCCAAACTTATGCTACATTTTGACGAGGAAAAACTGGCATGGCCATTTTCAAAGGGGTCTCTTAACCTCTGACTTCAGGATATGTGAATGAAAATGGGTACCCACAAGTCTCCCCTTTACAGACATGCCCACTTTATGACAATCACATGCAGTTTGGGGCAAGTCATAGTCAAGTCAGCACACTGACACACTGACAGCTGTTGTTGCCTGTTGGGCTACAGTTTGCCTTGTTATGATTTGAGCATATATTTTATGCTCAATACAGTACCTGTGAGGGTTTTCTGGATAATATTTGTCATTGTTTTGTGTTGTTAATTGATTTCCAATAATACATATATACATATATTTGCATAAAGCAGCATATTTACCTACAACCATGTTGATAAGAGTATTGCATACTTGACAAATCTCCCTTTAAGGTGATTAAATATTTATCGATTTTCAGCTCTAACAATCACACATTTAATTAAATATTGTGCGTAACTATTTGCCTGTGTGTGTGTGTGTGTGTGTGTGTGTGTGTGTGTGTGAATACTGTATATTTATGTGTGTGTTGACCTCCATAAATGTGTTAATCATTCTTTATCCTCGTATAAATCGGATTTGTACGGACAAAAATATCAGAAGCTACACACAGACACATTTGTTAGTTTCATATGTAAATGAATGTTGTGTATGTGTAAGCATTGGGATATACACAATAATATTCTTTAATTATATTGGGTATTTTTGCAGAGCATCATAGTCATTTGAGTTTTAAAATCCCACGTCTTAAACTTGCAATGAAATGGAAAACTCCTGCCCCTTTTTCTCCCCTCCATGTAAGAAACGGTCTTATCACAGATCCAACTGTGTTAGCTGCTCTGCCATTTCAGCTTATGATTGTGTCTGAGTGCCAAGCTCCTTTCAATGCTTGGTTGTCTTCCAAAAAATCGGAGCTGCGGCATGAAAGTCTGCATTGTTACATCGTCTCCCACTGTTTGCAAGATTCACACATGATAATCTGATGCTGTGCGATATATCTGATTTCTTTCCTCAACGGTGCATTTTACTTTTTATATGTAATCAGATGGGAAGGAGATCTAATCTGGACACCTCACCCTTTTTCAAACTCATCCAGATAAATTCATCCTAATGCGAGCATGTGAGAATCAGCTGACCTGGATGGATTTCAGCCTCTGCACCGGGTGTTACAAACCCCTCTCGGTGCTGAGAGGTGAAAGGAAAGAGCAAAGTGAGCACCTAATCTGTGTGGAGAATGTGACCCTGCCTTAAACCACACAGGGGGGCAACTATAAGGCCCCCTTAAACAAAAGAGCACAGTACATAAACTCGCAGCTTTTTCTTAGCATGGTTTCTGTGCACGCAGTATGGAAAGAAAGGTTCATTAAAAAAATTAATAAAATAAGCAGGTTAGCGTTAAGCCACTGAATTTTTGATTTCCAATTTTCTCGCTTTGATTAAATACTTCCAGCTGAGATAACAAGAGAAATGTGCACACAAAGTGATTTTTAAAAGATAATTTAGAGTTTTTGCTAGCTAGCTATAGCTCTTTCTGATCATAATATTGCCATATTTTATCAGAATATATATCATTTCAGATATCCACAAAGCTTGGAAGGAAGGAATTGATGGACATTGTGGGAAATACAGTGATTCATTATCCTAACTTAGCTCAAAGACTGGAAACAGGGGGAAACAGCTAGCCTGGCTTTGTCCAAAGGTTACGAAATCCGCAGCACCTCTAAGGCTTACTAATGTAGATAATAATGTACTAATGTCAGATCTAGTTTGTTTAGTTTTTGCAAAAGTGTGTAAAAAAACAAACTTCATGTAGCAGTTTTAAGCTAACGGCGGCTGGTGTTAGCTTCAGCCTACAGTTAGGAAAGTTATATCAATCTTCTCATCTAACTCTCGGCTAGAAAACGAATAAGCATATTTCCCAAAATGAAAAACATGTTGTTTATTTTATAACTAGATATACACGGAGACACTGTCAGATACATTCATATATAATCACTCAGAAATTTTTATTATAGACGTGCAGAAAACAGTATTACAAAACATGATTCTCACATTACAATCAAGTATGATTTCTGTCCAACTCTGTGATTTTTAAATACTGAACCAGAAAACATTATACTGTAAATATTTTTGATGTAGCAGTTTATCTGATCGACAGGAGCTAGCCTATAGCAGCTAAATTTTCTTTCAGCATCTCCTGTTGCACCACATGGCTCATTGTCTAAAAACAGACCGCGCTGCTTTCCTCCTCTTCTTCCTGTTGAATTGTGCTCTTGCTCTCTCGATAGATAACTGAATAGGACTCATGATGGGAGATGCTGAGGTGGTCATATGGGGCTTTTCAGATCTATGTAGATGGAGCTCTTCGGTGGTGGCGACTTTGGGTGGTGTGGTTGTAAAAGTCATTGATGTTTGTTCAGTTTGTATGGGGATAGAAACTCCATCGCTGAGAGCAGCAGCCATGGCTTTCTTTCTTGGTTTTCTTTGCTGTCTGATTGTCGGCCTGTGTCGTTTTCTAATGATAGAAGGGGCTGCTGTGATGGTAGTAAAAAGCCTCCATTCACGGTGAGTTTCTGTTTCTTCTGCAGGAGTGGGTGCAGGGCTTTTCAGTGCATCGCTCGTCTCCGGAGTCGGAAGTGTTGGAAGCAAATTTTCAGAGCCGTTATGAAAAAGTGGGTTTTCACTTGAAAGAGGCAAAACTGTTTTCCTCCTTCTGCTTCTCAGTCCTTTTGACTTTTGCCTTTTCAGAACACTAAAGGAAGAGCTCAGAGGCGTAACGTGGACGGTCGTCTTCCCTCCGTAAGCGTCCGTCCTGTGTGAAACCTGCCGCTCTGTGATGGGCATCAACGGTACGGTGGGAGCCCCGGTGAGAGGCATCGCTTTCAGATTGTCCGCGGAGGAATTTTCATGGGCAGCGGCCACAATGGAAGAAGCCGAGCTGAGTTTCCTCCTTTTTTTTCTCCCCTCTCTGTCTCCTCTCTCCTTTGACCTGTTCCTTTTGACTTTGGAGATTACAATGGGGGTACTGGCAGTGCTGACAGCAAAGCTTTGTTGCCCGGGCTGTGCCGTTGGGATTATGGTAATGACGGCGGTGACAGAAATGTTGTCTGTTGTGTTCCTTACGACCTCTTCAGAGGAAGGAAGAGGGATTTTCTTGCTCTTCTTTCTCCTCCCCTTTCTGAACCTCCTGGTGGTTGCTTCATGTGGAATAACAGTTGTTGTGGTTGTTGGCGTAGAAAGAGTGATTTCTTCCGTGGACTCTGCTGGTTTCTTCTGGACCACTGTAGGTGACGTCATGGAAACGGTCTCCTTATCCATCGCCGGTTCATCTTTCATTACTTCATTAAAGGGCTCTTCTTTCCCTCCGAGCTTATACTCACCGTCACCAACTCTGTTTGTGTTTCTACTTGATTTCTCGTGTTTGTGTGCCTCGCTGAGGAAGTTACTTAGAGCGATGACTTCTTCTGCTTTGCCACCAGAGGGCGAAACCACAGCGCCTTCCTCTGCTTTCTGCTTCCTCTTCCTCCCCTTTCCTTTTCCTTTTCGCTTTTTGTTGGTTTTCTTCTTCTTCCCTGTGTTCTTCCTCTTCTTCTTCTCCGAGCTCTGCGCCTCGCCTTTATCGGGATCGGCAGCGGAGCTTTGAGAGGTGGAGACGGTAGCGAGGACCTTGATGAAATCCTCCGCGGCGGTGACAACGTTTCTGAGCGAAGGCTCTTCAGGACCTGACATCGTAGACTGTGTTGTGCTCTCTGGTTTCTCTTCTTCTTCTTCGCTTTTCTTGGACTCTTTCTCCTTGGGAGGAGCCAATGTCAGCTCATCGATGACGGCGATACCGCCAAAGTCGTATGGGACCGCCTCTTCCAGCACAGCAATGGGAAGCTTCTCATAACGTTTACACCTACGAGAGAGTGAACGAAGGGGAGGTTTGTGTGTGGTGATTCCAAAAAAGGAACACAGCTGGAAATCTTTCTTAAAACTTTAACATAGGAGATACTTACAGGCCATACCAGTGGCGCTCTGCACACTGCTCTTCATAGTCAAACTCAAAGCAAGGCACGCCGATGACGTTGAAGAACGCTTGACCAACCACCCTGGAAGATGTGTCGTTGACTTTCCTCAGGCAATCTTTCAACCTACAAGGAGAAGAAAAATTCACTCTCATCTCTAGTTGTCTCTTTCAGGAGATGGCAATGCAGTTGGACCTATTAGAGTGGAGTAACTCCATAACAGGACGTATAGGCATATACGTCCTGCTGAATTTGACTTGTTGCTACGATTCCACTTCTGCAGTTGCTCCTGGGATGTAATGCATTTGCAAGGTATCTACCAAAGTGTTCTAAAATTTAGTTTAAAGTTATACAAAATGGTGCATTAATCACTACATTTTTCATAATCAGATGATCATTGCAATATTGTTATATTATTGTCCTTTAGTCTATGGCAACACATTTATCACGTGGTCCATGTGATACTTTCTCACATTTTAACTTTATACTTTTATTTTGACACACACCTGCAATTGTTTTTGTCAAACGCTGAAGTTTCCTGCCGTTAAAACAATGGCCATGAACTTTTACAGTAAGATCTTGAATGAGGAAACTCATGACTGCATCATTGTTGAAATAAATTGGGAACTTGTAAGAAAATTAGGCCACTAACATTTGTCAAAATGACTTAAAAGCTCCAACTATCAAAACTGACCATCAACAAAAAATTGATTGTCAATGCAAAATGTTACCTAATTTTTATGAGTTCCAGAAAACAACATTTGTCAGAAGCTGTTCGTTGAACTTAATGTCTGAATTTCACCAAATATTTTCACGTTCTGATATCTGTAATTCATTCTGATGCGGTTCTTTTATGTTGATTGTGATTGTTAAAACCCCTGAGGCTGATTCTTTAAAAGGCAATGTTTTTTATTTATTTATCTATATAAGAATGGATAATAATGTTTTCATTGTTCCACATACTGTCATAGTCTTACTTTTCATATCTTTTCATCGTGGTAGTTGGACATTTGCTTAAAAGCATAACAATGGTCCAATTAACAGGGAATTGAGTTAAATGCTGTAATGGCAATTTTCACATCTGTAGTTGACACTCCAACACCCCAGAAGAGTAGGCCAAAGTTAACACTGTACCTTTAGATAATCTCAGGGCCTCACATGTTCAACCTTGTCACCATAAGCATTAAGACAGTGACCCGACAGTTTTGCCTTCTGTAACTGTAAACAACAGATGGCTGAAGTTCTTGTTATGTCTTTTGATGTTCAGTTGTCTGTTCTGTGCTAACGTAAAGATAATGATTGACCTTCTATCTTTCTCTTACGTAATGATACTGATTCACTTTCTATCTTTCTCTTCTGTTGTCTGTTCTGTGCTGACGTAATGATACATTTTCTATCTTTCTCTTCCTTGCACTTGTCTGTGTGTTATGCTTTAGTATGTATAAATACTGACTACTCTTGTGTTCGGGGCTCACTTGTTTCAGTTCACTCAGGTGACTGTGCTCATGAGTCCATCTGCAGATGCTTTTCTTATTAATATATGCTTTTTTATTAAATTTACTTGAAAGACAAGTTGTGACCTTGGTTTGTGTCTTGTTTTAACAGAAACTGCCACCACAATGCAAGCTGATTTTTTTATCTATAGGCTATACAGAGGGGAGGTGACACTTCAATGTTTACTCACGCATTATCACAGTCACAATGACAGATGGAGTGCCACTTGAAGTTAGTGTGGCCGTAATTGGAGGAGAAGGCGTGGATGACATGAGGGCAGTGGTCGTGGGTCCGGCAGCAGCTGTCGGTCTCTGCAAAATCTCCTGCAACATGGAGGTCACATTTATTATTACACATTTGCATAATTATCTTAATTTGCTTAAAAAATATATTGAAGCAGTGGCGCCGCCCTCCCTGAGTCACACACATAAAAACATTACTACTACTAATAATGATAAGAAGAAGAATTATACAAATTGTCAATGTTTGTGTGTTTTAAATATGGAATGAACCCAGTAAAATATGTAATTTGATTGTAATGTGATTATATTTTGTATTAATAATCTGAATCTGTGAAGTAACTAAAGTTATCAGATAAATGTAGTGGAGTAAAAAGTACAATATTTCTCTCTGAGATGTAGTTGAGTAGAAGTCAGTGGCGGCTGGTGGAAATTTTTCTAGGTGGAGCTGTGGTGCCACATCCAATCAATTTCAGCAAACATCCCGGTATGATTTAATGCAAAAACGTGAAGGTATCAAAAACACATTACACTATTCAGTTAAATAATTATTATAGTTATTAATTATTACAATAATCAACAATTATTTTATTCCAACAGGAGCAGTAAAGAATGCTTAGAAAAACACAACAGTATAACATGTACTCAGTGGTGGAAAGTAACTAAGTACATTTACTCAAGTACAATTTTGAGTTACTTGTACTTTACTTGAGTATTTCCATGTTGAGTACTTCTACTCCACTACATCTCAGAGGGAAATATTGTACTTTTTACTCCACTACATTGATTTAATAACTTTAGTTACTTTACAGATTCAGATTATTAATACAAAATATAATCAACGAATAAATGATGTATTATTATAGATTAAACTACCCAGCAGTATATAAAGTCATTAAAATGAGCTCCACCTTTACCAGCTGCAACATTAAAGTGATGAACACATTAATGCATCAATAAGTATAATCCAATAATATACATTATTTTGCATGATGTGTACTTTTATGTTTGGTACTTTAAAGCTGAAGTAGGTGAGATTGGAGCAAATATGATTAAAAAAAGTTATTTTTATAAAAGGGTCGATATATGGTGACAGTAGTACATGAAATAGGCAACCTGATACAAATCATGTTCCTCTGTGTCCTCCGGACCTGAAGAGTATTACAACCCACCCAGTTGGCCGTAATGATCAGCCATGTTTCCAGCTCCACACCACAGAGTCCCAGGATAAGTGAAGCCTCTCTTGGATCTTTTTAACACCTGGTCCTGCAGCAGAGACTCATCACTGTCACTTCTTGACCTCTCCTTGAACTCCTCGCACGTCGCTCTGGCTTCATCCATACGCGTAAAGAAGCGCGTCTCCAGCAGCTGCAGCGCGTCTCCAGCTCTCTGCTCCTTCACTCCCAACCTGCACTGGTGCATGAAGGACTTCACCTGGACGTGGTCCACTGTCACAGAGCAGTCCACCACCTTCCCGGTGGGGCTGAGGACGGAGCTGACCGCCTCGGCTCCGTCTGACACCTGGTAGAGGAAGAAGCTCTCCCTCACCATGGACACCTTGGCGCAGAAGGTGTTGTTAAGCATGAAGGAGAACATCTCCTCGCTCTCCTTCTCCGCGTCCACCAGAGCGCGACTCAGCAGGTCGCCCTTGACGACGTTTCTGTCCAGGTAAGACAGAAAGACGAAGAAGACCGACCACATGATGGCACTTTCAGCACCATGCGTAACGGAGACAGCTCCTTTCAGCGGTTTTACCGGCTCTCTCCGAGCAGCCCTTCCACTTTTAAAGGCGCAGCTAAAAGTGGTGTGATTGTTAATACGAGATATACGACCACGTATCTGGGAGGAGTCAGGAGTATTAACCTCTTTAGATATCCAGCATCGGATAGAGGATCTTTACGCAGAGGGAGGAGATATTACCCGTACAGTGATACACTGTAAAAAAAAAAAAAAAAAAAAAAAGTTTTTAACAGTTTTTTTCAAGAAATTTTACATTTTTGTCTGTATTTCAAAATGACAGAAACAAATGTAAAAATGACATGTTTAATTGGTGATTTATATGTAAATGGTCTTAGATTTACAGTGTTTTTTGTAATCACAGGCGTCGCTGAGTCACACACAAAAAAACATTATAGGGCTCATTACTAATAACAATGAGATGGCATACAGGGACGAAGTGAGGAACCTGACCATGTGGTGTCACAACAAAATCTGTTCCTTAATGAGGAGAAAACTAAGGAGCTTATAATTGACTTAAGGATAATTAAAACTGTTCAATCACCTGTTGATATAAATAACACTCCTGTCCAAATTGTCAACAGCTTCAAGTTCCTACTGTAGGCATCCATATCTCTGACTCCCTCTCCTGGTCCCTGCACATCAGATGTGTCATAAAAAGGAGCACAACAGAGACTTTATTGTTTGAGGTGTTTAAAGAAACATGGTATGTCCACAAAAACCCTCATCAACTTCTACCAGTCCACAATAGAAAGAATCTTAACTGGATGCATTCTGGTATGGTTTGGCAACATTACATCATATGACCACAAACTCCTGATGAGGACAGTGAAAACAGCATCTAAAATTATTGGATCACTGTTACCACAGTTAAAGGACATTTACACCACTCGCTGCAGGAAGAAAGCACTTTGTATCATGCAGGACACAAGTCATCCAGCATATATACTCTTTTCTGTTATCTCCCTTCAGGGAAGCGCCTACAGGGCATTAGAGCTCGGACCTCTCGCCTCAGAACTGGTTTTTACCCTCAGGCGGTCAGACTACTGAACAGTAGCACTAAATGAATGCAGAGCTGTGGATTGTTTTATGGATGTTTTTAGGTTGTTTGATAATTTTATTGTCAGGTATTGTCTTATTTATTGTAGTATTTATCAACTGTACTATTTATAGATTTTAAAGGCTGAGAGAGAGCCAGGGTAAAATGCATTTCATTGCATTTCACTGTACACTGTACTTTTAAATGCATATGACAAATAAACTTGAAACTTGAAACTTGAAACTTACCTCACTGAATTAAAACCTGCAGAAGGAGAGGAGAGGGTTAATTTGTGGGTGTGTAGTGCCATGATCCTCCAGCACCTTTCACTGCACAGAGCAATGACCGCAAGTTACCTCCCAACCCCCTTCAGCTTTGCTCAACCCCCCCAGAAAGTGGAGATTTACTTTGGGAACACGCATGGAGGAGGTTCTAGCTTGTCCCCACTTTCCATGGTAACAGGCATGGGGTGATTGTGCCAACCCAGGAGATTGGACATCTTTCAAATGCCACAAAACAGCCACTGAATTGGTGATGACCTAAATCACAATGTCGGGACAAAACTCTTTCATTGTGGAATGTGGAGAAAGGTTGGCGATGTCACACGCAAAGCCACACTGACTGAAGGGCCTCAGCTGATGGTTGGATTCAGACAAAACTTGAAATAATGGAGGCATCAATTGACTGTGTGGTATCATGGTATCCTGAGCATTTGCATGGGCTACATATGAGCCGAATTGATCAAAATTAGTGCTTCAAATGGCCTCTTTGTGATGTTGCATGTTTGTACCCCCCTACTGCTGTGTATCACTAATGACTATTGCTTGTTCATTTCATTTCACCATGTTAATATTTACTTATTTTTGCTTCTGTATAATTTATAACATTGGTCAAAATATAATTCAGTCAAATACTTCCAATTATGTTTGTTTTGTTCCTATCATGGGGTTAACGAATAGGCTGTATATATAGATGGATGACATGTCTCCACTTACTCCCACTGTACAGAAGTGAAGCCAAAATATCCTGGATTCGGGATTGTTTGGAGCCAAAGTCTGCGCAGTAGTGATCAGGGTGCCGGAGCTGCAGTATCAAGGTCACCCGCACGAACCAATCGCGAGCCAAGCACGGCCGCCGCTTGTCAGCAAGAGAGACTCATAGCTATCAATCATGACGTCTCACCCCCTTTTTTATAGCATCAAACAACTAATTAAAACCAAACTTATAAGAAAAAATGAACACTCAAGCATACATCAGTGTGATAAGAACTACCTAAAATGACAGAAACCATCTTTGGTAAAAATGTATTTGACGTGTACTTTGACTTTTTAGTTTGGCCCATGTCCCATCCGCTAATATGGAGGAGGCGGGCTTTATGACCTATCCTGCAGCCAGCCACCAGGGGGCGATCCAGATGTTTTGGCTTCACTTTTTGGGAGCTGTCATGTCGTCCATCTTTATATACAGTCTATGGAATAACATTAAGAAGAAGAACACTTTTTCATATTAAATAAAAGTATGCACCTGAATCATATGTTACATCTCGCTTTTTCTAGAAGCTAAAGATCTTAAGTTGTACAGTTGACAGCTGGTATTTTTTAGCTACTGAAGCTGAATTCAAGAATATTCAAGTGGAGAGCTGATTGTGTGAGCTGCATGATATTGGGAGAGTGAGAACCATTTGTTTTGTAGGCTATTGTAAAAACTATTAATGATTTTAGAGAGTTTACTTTCCATAAAATGTCTTGACACAACCCTGAAACATTCATATTATCAAAATTATGAAAGGTTGTTCAAGTTTGATGTGTTTAAATTTGTAAACTCTGTCTCAAACGCCTGTAAAAGGAGGCAAGATGGAGTAGGCTATTTAATTCGTATATCTTCTGATTCCTCCACTTTTATATAGCTCTTGATTTGTCTGTGACTTATGGATTTTGTTGTAGACATAAAGGTCAGAAAATTTTATCGTACAATTTACTCAAATTGTGTTTATTTGTGGACTTTTCTTGTGTTGTTTGAAAATGTATATGCAGCATTGTGGATCTGGCCCATTGCATATTTGTAGTGGGCATAGATGTGGGCTTATTCTCACTAAAACCACATGTGAGTTAAGAAAATGATGCTCAGCAAATTCCTCTGCATCTGTGAACAAGTGACTGTTCCTGAAGAGAAGAAAAGAAAAGAAAACCCTCTTGTCAGGTTGGCTTTCTAATCACCCCAGTGTTATGTCACATGGCTGGTCTTACATGGAGCTCTAGAGGCGGAGATTTAGCCTACTCAAGGCACTGAAATCGGATTGTTGGAAGGCGGAGAGAAATGATGTAAAATCACCCGAGGCAACATTCGACCACATCTTGAGGGAGGGGGGAAAAAGAAGGTTTCTCATGAATGGTCACTGCAGGAGGGATTTGGGACAAAAAATGAGGCTGATAATCCTGCTGATAAGATTTGGAGTCCATGTGGAGTCGACTAACAGCGCACAGTGAAACAGAAAGGAGACACTTGATGAAAAATGTATTGTATTGATTCCCTCTGGGTAAGGCTCCTTTCAGTCAGGCTAGCTGCAGAACAGAGCACCCTGGATGAGTTGAGGAGTCAGTGGACACTTTTCTGTGAGCTCAGTGCACCGTACTGATGATGTGCATGCAGAGTTTACAGGTGCAAAATGCTTCTTGCAAAGTTAAGAGTAAATGCAGTTATATCATCAATATTAATGCTACAGAGCTATTTAAAGACATTATAGTAGTATAGTTAACTCCACCTGCTGACAACAGAAAAAAGTGTGGTTTTAGTGGTACTGAGTAGGCTAACTTAGAAATGAATATAATTCTGGAATAATGCATAAAATTCCTCGGTTGCTGCTGATCATTATACTACAATTTAAGGTGGCTGGATTTGATAAAATTGTGTTTTAATTGGCTCCAGAGGCCATTACATGGGAATAGCTCCATGCTCGCAATGTCAAGTGCCCAAATTGTGGGAAAACAACAATGTGCATTCCCAAAACTAATTGCCTCTTGCCCAGCTGCAATTACAAAGTACTGTTGAATGTCAACATTTTTGCATTTGGTCCGAGCAAGCAACATAGTGCAACGAGCAACAGCTATTGAAAGTTATGTGGTATAATCATGAGTATAACATAAGAAACTCCACTAAGCATGGGTGAGAGGGGTCAACATAGGACTTTCACCCAGGAGACTGCTGTTTGTGTCCCGTGTGAAACCAAAAGTAATTATTGACTTTATGCTTCTTATGTAGCGTTGTAACATAAGAAAGTCTGCTAAGGGCAGTTATTTATTTATGCTAGTTACGTTGTTACGTTGCGTGGTTACATTGCGTTGTTACGTTGCGTTGTTACGATGTTACGTTACATTGTTACGTTACATTATTACGTTACATTGTTACATTACATTGTTACGTTGTTATTTTAACACACATCATGATCTTTTTTCTAACCTTCTAACCAAATAGTTTTGTTGCCTATGCCCAACCTGTCATTTCACAACATTAACCATGTGTCATTGTGTGTTTCTGGAAGTGTGATACGAGGCTGATATGAAACATATTCATGAAACATGTTTTTGGTTCAGAAACGTCAACATTCAATGTATCCCGGGGTTTGCAGAAATGTACAATGTATACATCCATGGATGCTAGCTAACTGGTCAGGCTTTCAGGATCTAAAGCATCTTTTTGAGAGGATCACCAAACTTTTTTTGAATTTTTATCTTTATTTTAACAGGAAGTCCCACATGAAAGCAGCAGGACAACATGGTCAAATTGGGTAAACATGGCTACCCAGACTGACAGCGCATACAAACAAGGAATTAAGCAATACAACATTAAATTGAGAAGAACAGGTATGTGCCCAGCTACATTATAGCTTGCACATGCTGATGGTTTTGATATACCTAGTCTGAGATTTTTGTTACCACCTTCTCTGGGTAAATCTTTTTTGTGTTTTTGGTGAATGGACCCATTAAAGTGCTCATTGTCAGTGTTTCATTGTGAGGGTCACTTGCTACTCAGCAGGCTGGTTGGGTTCATTATCTCTGAGCAAAGACAGCTGTGGAGCCTCATTGTCCCTGATGAGGATCAGGTGGTTGAAGCCTATATCTACCCCTGGTTTCAGTGCCCAGGTGCTGACTCACTGTCTCTTTGTCAGAGGTAGTGAGGGTGCTGTCCTGCTTTTGCTCTATCTGTATAGGGGTGTGTGAATGCAGAAGTACCACGTGAACCTTTCTGTGGGATTTGCTTACCATTTAGCTTCTTCTCAGAGTCTCTTAGAGTGGGTTAGGTCTGTGTGGCCTGTCTTCGCTGGTTCTTTTGTTTCATTTTTGTTCTAGTCATCTGCTCGGCAGCGGTGTTTTAGTTTTAGTCTTTTCAAGATATATTGAGTGTAGGGAGCCTTCCTTTTAGGCCTATTTTCATTTGGTGTTTCCCCTCTCCCTTTTAAATCACTTGCAATTTTTGTGGTTAACCTTCGGGATTAACTTTTAGATTCCCCTGGTCCGCAATTGCATCCCTCTCCCCGTTCCCCTGACAGTTTTTACAATAAGAATGGATCAATGATTATGAAATGGGACTTGAAGTGCTGAAATCACAGAGAAATATCACCTGACTCTGCAGTAGCCTTTCAAAGTGTCTTTCAGCTCATTGTTTAGGTTTGACGGCCTGCAACTTTACTGTTTTGATTTAGACTCACCGCTCTCATCTGTTCATTTTTGGCGTCAGCAGGCAGGTTTCCCGCACGAAAAGCTCTAAAAACCTACTGTGCACTACCTGTTCTGCACCAAATGGCAGACAGACAACATTAGCAGCTAGCTGGCGGACATATTGGAGCATTTAGCACCAAAAACAGAGCTGAAAGAGAGTAAATATTGAACATACATTCATCATGTGGACACAAACAAGACTCCAAATGAATGATAATGTTGCTGTGTAACTGCTGCATGTGTAAATAAGCAGCTGTTTGCTTGTTTGTCATATAAACTTAAAAGGTCATAAAGTCAGTGTTGTGTTTACAGCTTGTTTATGCTGCCACCCGGTGGCCAAAACAGTTGTTACTGCAGGTTTAAGCATTTCTCTGTAAAATAAATCCATCAGCATGAGCTCATACAGAAGTCAGACATGTTATATTTAAATCAGATATATTATCTTGTAAATCTTGTAAGTGTGAAAACAATGTTTAAACAAAAGTGCAAGAGAAAGCATGCGAGCATTCCAGTGTTACATTTACTGTAAGTTCATTCAGTTCATGACACACATGAGACAAAAACCGTGGGAAAGTACAGTCACTGTTGAACACTCTGTCTTTAGCTCAGCTTGAACTCTGTTGTACAAAACTGAGATGAAATTTCAGATCAGTTTATTTAATAACTGTAATAACCTTTCCAGTCTGAGAACTGGGAAATGTACTGTGGATACAGTAAGATAATGGGATTTTGTCGCTCTAGTTGTGAACATGATCACAAGCTGAGTGTATTTAGACATTGATCCTCTGGTGATTCACCCGAAGCAGCTCCGAGCAGCATTTACAATAACAACCTGAGGCATGGATGAAGGGCAATATTCACATTTTTAGAGGGTCATCAGTCAGAATTTCTCCAGTCAGTTGTTGGTATCAAATATTACCAAGTGACTCCGGAGGTGGATTTGTTTTTGGTGCACAATATGCACCTAAAAAACATAAATGACACATTCTTGCAACGTTTCATCATCTGAGAGTTTATTGACAGAAATCCAAATATCTGGGATAAAAGTACTGCCAACACTAAACACAGATGTGAGAATGTATTGTCTATAACAAACTTTTTTCACCAAGTACCACCTCAGAAAATATTTGGTTCTCCGAGTACCACCATTATGACCGATGTTAAAATACAGTAGCGTAGGCCTACCATATTCAGCAATGCACAGTTCACTCAGGAGGCAAATTTATACCTAATAAGAATATTACTTATTGTTGACCTTTGTCAAAGGGGTAGCACTAGAACTAGCACTTAAACTCTTCCACACAACTCTCATACTACGCAAGGGGCAGCCTCTCACACTAGGCCTGCACCATAGGAGGAACATCTGCAATGTGCGATAACACTGTTCAATATTGCGATGACGATATGTCTTGCGATAAATAAACAAATATTGAAGTGTGTATATTAGCTATACATATACTGTATTTAAAATATAACTGGGCTAAATGTTGTTTCTAGAGCAGCAACGGTATTGTTTACAACAGCAAAGTCACCATATAAACTCATTAATATCTCACTGGAAACAAATCTAACATGTTAATAAAATAAATCATATTCCTGACATGAAAGTACTAAGTGAAGTGTATAAAGACTGAAGAACACAGACATCAGTCAGTATCAGTCCTTCCTCCTGTCCTCTGTCCTCTGCCCTCCTGTCCTCTGTCCTCCTGTCCTCCTGTCCTCTGTCCTCTGCCGCAGTAACATTAGGGCTGATAGAGTGAAGGAGCTGCTTTGTTTCAGCCAGCTGATGAGTTTACAAGTAAGATATGTGACAAACTAACCTAACAGACTACACAGCCTACTGCAGCTTTAGTTTTAGCTGGTGTAGCCGAGGGTGACACTGCTCCTATACTTTATGAAGATAATAATTTAATAACACAGAGGCTCAGTCTGCAGCTCATCACCGCTTCACGTCTTCCGTTCCTTCACAATAAACTCCTCGGACACTGAACACTGGATCACTGCTGACCAACCCGGGAACTAAAGTAAGACACAACTCAACTAAATAACTTACAAGTGTTGACAGTTAGCTGTTAGCCGCCAAGCTAACTGTGCCTGTCTAAAGAGGCGCTTTCCTTTAACAGTTTCATCATGTTTATGCTTGTTGAACAGGTGTAATAATAACGTGTCTTGGCTTTACACTTGCAAAGTTTTATTGTCTCCATCGTGGCCTTTTTGATCAGCTGTTCACTGACTGACTGACTGACTGAGAGCTCCGACACAGAGCAGCAGAGGAGAAGATGCAGCGTTAACCATCCCTAAATATAATGATTTTTCTTATTCATCGTGTTCCAGACAGCCTTCTGCGATGTATTCATCGCGCATGTTCATATGATGACGAAGAAAATACGATTTACGGGTCAGCCCTATTTCTTATTGATTTCTAAAAAATATTTCAGAGATTCCTCCGCGTACCACCACAGAGAGCTCGCGTACCACCACAGAGAGCTCGCGTACCACCACAGAGAGCTCGCGTACCACCAGTGGTACCACAGTTTGAGAACCACTGGTCTATCACAACTTTTTACAGCAGGGGTCTCTGTGACCCCAAAATGAATGCGAGTTGAATATGAGCTGTGGCTGTGTCTAAATGTAAATCTCTCTTTAGAGTATGCAACACTGACCCCATGTGAAATGTGGCAGTCTTTGAAATACAATGTATAGCTTCTGGACAAATCACAATAATATTTATTTTATTGATTCACCATAGTAGCAACAGTGAAAATTAAGCAATTGGTCTGATTATTATAGTTAAATTCAGTAGGCAGAATGATTTTTGGCATCATTGGGCAATAATGCCATAATAACCTTTCAGCTTATTGTAATTCAAATGTTCTGAGAGAAAACTAGACTTCTGCACCTACAGTACTCATGGGTCTGTTTTCAGGCTTTAAAAAATCTAGCCAGTGACGGGAGACTTTGACCAATCACAGGTCATTTCAAAGAGAGAGAGAGCGTTCCTATTGGCTGTTCATTCAACGGAGGCAGCTGTCAATGACTCTCGAACTCCGATCAAATGGTCAAACTAGGCAGCGTTGATCAAATATTCAAGATGTATACAAGATGTTTTTATTTCAGAAACATCTTGTAGTGTACTGTTTAGCTGTAAAATTAGAAAGTTTGCTCCGGCTGGTGGGCGGTGCTTGGTATTTCCTCAACTGATCTCAACATGGCTGCCAGTCACAAACTTTCACAACTTCATTTTACAGCTAAACCGTGCACTACAAGATGTTTCTGAAAACATCTGAGGAGAGAAATAGGCATTACAGTAACAGAATATTGATTCATATTTGATCAGCGCTGCCTAGTTTGACCGTTTGGTCGGAGTTTGCGTGTGATTGACAGCTGCTCAGAGACGGCAAGGCTCCAGCTCGCCTCTGATTGGTTGTTTTCCTCCAGTCTGTGAAATCTTGCAGATGCCATTAGGAGCACTGGACTGATTTTTTTTCAGATTACCTGTTTCATGCACTACAGTCAGGATATAGTGACTAATTTATAAAAATAACTTTTTTTAATCATATTTGCACTGCTGCTTTAACATCGCATAATGTCTTTTCACTTAACCTGATAATCAAAGTTGAAATACAATGTTGCTCTGTTAAAGGATCATTCTACTGTTTTTGCTCATTTACTGCAAACAACAAATACTTGACAGTGTCATTTTCAAATGCATACCAGTGTTTTATTTCATTCAACCATAGTAGAAAAAGCAACATCCAGGAACTTTCCAGTGAATACTATGTCGGCATATCTTTGTCAAAGTTATCATAATGCTGTGTGTTAATACATTCAATACATTCAATCTGCTCTTTGACCTGTATTGTCATATAAAAATAGTGTCAGTTTCATAATTAACTACTGCAACTCCTTAAAGTTTTACCTCTCTGCTAGTTTATATTCTTACTTTGTAGTGAAATGAATGGGAAGTAATGAAAAAAATGCATTAAAGGAAGTGAAACACTCTTGTATGCCTTGGATGATAGTCGGCACAGATGTAAAGTGGACAGGACTTGTATTAAATGAGCTAAAACATGCAAAACAAAGTAAGGATTTTATACATGTTTATCTGTGTTACTTAAGTTGCTATTGTAATGACAAAAAAAACAAAAGAACAGTGGTCTAATAATCAATGTCAATGATTTGTCTCAACACAGATCACTGTAATACAGAAAGGCAGGCACTTTAACTATTTTCTTCTACAATAGTTTTGACAAGGCTGAAACTGGTCATCAAATCATTAGTCGACTGCAGAGTGAATAAATAATGAAGTTCAGTGTTATTAACAGCCTCCTCCCTCCCACTATTCACCCCGCTGAAACCTGAGGTTCACACATTCACAGTCCACTTCATTCACCACAGTTTCTCCGTCTAGCAGCACAGACGTGAAGTGTTGTTTCTCAAATGGACGTGTTGGCCGCTCCTGCAGACAGACATAAAGGATGGTACTTGTCTCTGATGGCACCCAACACTAAAGGACCAACGTTCGCCTGGCTGGACCCGTCCAGACTCTACTGCAACTCCCAGGTATGATGCATGATTTCTAGTTACTTGATACTGTTTCTGCTGTGTCCCCCTGTCATTGAACACAGAATTAAACTCTGTTATAACACAAAAAGACAAACTGTGTGTCCATTTAATGTGCACACTTTGCATTTTGTGCATTCACTGTCTTTGGACTTGATTCAGGCTCTTGCAGACTGTGTCAAAGACCTCCTCAGTCCATTCCACAGTGACACCATTGATCTGGTTGCCGGGATGGATGCAATGGGATTCATTCTTGGTAAGAAAAAACACATCAATTTGTTTTAAGAAGGGAAATAAATAGTTTGGTGTCTCAAACTAAATTATATTTTAAGATCCAGCTACTCTGCTAGTAGGTATGTCAGGAAACCTAACCCCTGACTGAAGATACTAAATTTAGACACTTGGCATGGCAGTGTTTAGTTCACAGTGAGGGTTTAGCCACAGACGATGATCATTTCTGAGACATAATTCTGTCATTGCGGATGAATGTTTCTGATTTTTTTTCAGGTGCGTCTGTTGCCACCACCCTCGGAAAAGGTTTCCTGGCTCTCCGTAAAGCAGGACACTTGTGTGTCGCCACCCAAAACCAAAACTACACCGACTACTCAGGCAGAGAAAAGACTATGGAAGTCAGACTGGGTGTGCTAAAACCAGGTTAATCTCCCTTTGCTTTTTTTACCCTTCAACCTTCTCCCGGCTGCAATGTTTGCACACCCAAGGGTTGTGACTGCTACATCTGAAAATATATTTCAAAAAGACCACACTTCAGTTTGTGTACGCTGACAAGCATGTCAGTCAGTTTAGACTTCAGTTATTTGTGTTTTTTTGTAAATATTCAGTCTTATAATTGAATATCTTCCATGCAAAAAGTAATACACAGGTTCAGTGATTACTTATCATCTGGTACCAAACTAGAAAGAAAAGCTTTAATGCACAGCTGTATTTATATGTTGAATTAAGATAATAAGCAGTAAAGATTTGAAGAAAATTATGAACAATGTCCATAATAAAATTCCACAGCCCATAGTGATGTAATCAAATTGCTTGTTTTATTCAACCAACAGTCTTAAACCCAAAGATATTCAGTTCATTATCATATATGACAAAGAAAATTTTGAAATCCTAACATCTGAGAAGCTGCAACCAAAGCTTTTGCTTGAAAAATTACTAAAATGTTGACTTGACTATGGAAATAGTTGCTGATTGTGTCAATTGACTGATTGATTCATGAACTAATTGTCTAAAAATCAACTTAACCCTTAACAATACATATCTCAAATGATCTTCACCACAGGGTTCATGTCCTTTTATTCCCTGTGACACAGCCCCCTCTAGTGTTCAAATGTGAATTAATCATTCAGTTGATGTTGGGAGTTGTATCTTTGACATCATCAGATATTATGAGGGTTGTTTATTCATCTTTAATACACTACAAATCATCTTAGTCCATAGATGTAGATATCTTTTTCACCCACTGTCTTTTTTCCTACCAAAAGATGTTTGCTACAATTATGGAAGACTATTTATTTATTATTTATTATATTTATTCCATTTTGTTTTACAATTCGGGTGAGTTGTCCTTTTGTGGAGGATTAGAGAATGAGCAGAGAGATAGATGTTATGTTATATTTCATTTTGATTAATTACTTCATTCTTTTTTGTGTATATTTACATTTGTACATCTGTACATGTATTCACATTTATTGTGACAATGTATTATTTGTGTTGTTGTTTGCTTTGTATTTTGTATTGGATACATCATAGCATACTATTCCTTTTTAATTTTTAACCTTGTCTAAATTGTTTATTTTTTGCTAGGTCCTTTCTTTCTCTCTCTATGTCCTCTTTATTAAAATAAAAGGAGGTGTTCTTTATATACTTTACGTTGTTTGCCTGTGAAAGTTGTTAAACAAAAACAGATCCAGTGGATATAATTGGTTGACGTGTGTCTCCTTCCTGCAGGTCTGAGGGTGTTGTTAGTGGACCAATGGATAGAGACTGGAGGCACGATGAAGGCTTCCATCCAGCTGGTGGAGAGCCTGGGAGCCACTGTTGTAGGTCAGTCGAGATGGTTACCTTATAATCAGTGGTGGAATGTAACAAAGTATATTTACTCAAGTACTGTACTTAAGTAAAGTATGAGTTCGGCAATATTGTACTTGAGTATTTCCATTTTATGCCACTTTATTCCACTCCACTACATATTCAGAGGGAAATATTACTAGTACTTTTTACTCCACTATATTATTTGATCATTTTAGTTGCTTTGCAGATTTAGATTATTAATACAAAAATAATGTAAAAAGGAATGTCATAAATTGTTATAGATTAAGCTAGCCAGCAGTATATAAAGTAATTAAAATGAGCTCCACTTTTACAAGCTGCAACACTAAAGCGCATCAATAATTATAATCCAGTAATATATATGATTCTGCACTGGACATGAACAGAAACCTCCTGGATGAAAGCCTGGTGTTTGTTGGACCATCTACCTCTGCTCCCGCCCGCCTGGTTTGTCTCTTTTCCCTCTTAAAGTCACCATACTCCTGGCACACTTTCCGAGAGCATTTAATATTGACGCAGATATTTTAGTTAATGGAAAACCTGGTGTGTCTCATAACGACGCTAAAGGGTGCCTTAAGTGTCGGTAACTAACACCGATGGCCGTGACAAAGAGTCAGTATTTGACACCCTTGGAATGAGAATGAGAATGGGCTGATGGGGCACGCTCACATGCACTAAAAGCACGCACAGTCGGCCCGGCTATGGCACACACAGAGGGAGAGTAACTTCATTCTCTGCTCAGGTAGACATTACTCCTCTATATCTTTACATAGCAAATAGTTGTTTGCTGTTATATTAATGTTCTGGATATTGTATAGAGAACCTTTAAGTATATTTTGATTATAATGTAATTTTACTTGAGTATGATTTTAAATGCAGGACTTTTACTTGTAACAGAGTATTTCTAATTTTTAGTTAAGTCAAATATTTGAATACTTCTTCCACCACTAATGTAACATAATTCAAAGATCCTCAGTATTTTGAATAATTCAAATATTATATTGAATATTTTAAATAAATATCATTCTCTGTTTCCTGCAGGGGTAGCAGCCGTGGCCATCGAGAACACTGAAGGAGGAAAGTGGATAAAAGAAAATTACAAATTCTCCCACTGCATCCCTGAAGAGCTCCAGAGCCAAATTGACGGGAAGTATCTCAATTCCTTCAAAAGCTTCAACTGAACAAGAAAACATGACTTCTTCACTTCAACTTCAGTAAAGAAGAAAAGGGGAATAGTGATATATTCTATGACTGAGATGGTCAAGAAAGTTTTATCTGCTTTTAAATAACACAAGCTACTCTGTGATTTCAACTAACTGTTCTTGAAAAATATGTATTCATTTGAAAACACCTTGTAATATTTTTTTTATATTTTTATTCCATGTAAAACATACCAGGAGACATTTTAAAGAAAATAAATGATTAAAATATCCATACACTATTTTCATTTTTTGATATAAAAAATGAAAATCCAAACTCAGTCATTGATTTGATTGTAAACAAAAAGCAAAAAGTACCTATGAAGCACAATGTAGATAAAAGGATCGGCGTGAGATGAGTAACAGGATAAGAAAGCAGAAAAACACATTCCTGCCACACAAAATTCTGTTTATATTTTCAGACTTTCTTCAAATCTTTGCTTTTTTTCTTGTGATTTACTGCGTAATCTTACTTCTTACACAAAGGTTGGGAGCATCTGATCTACAGCATAATGAAAAGAGGTGCAGTACCAAGTAAAAACAGTCATTTAAAATAACAGACTTTAAAAGGTAAACCAGAGTTTTACTGTGAAGAAAAATCTTAGTTGTTAAACTACAGCAGCGAGACTGAATATTTAATCATCCACCCATCCACCATGTTAAAAACATCAACAGTCTTTCTTTGGCATCTCTGCAGTACCAGAACAGTCATTTTTATGTGTAATTGCTGTGTCACTCTGTAACTCTAGACAAGTTAAACTGAGCAACACCACAAGAATCCACATCCCACAGAGGAAAACGCTTTCTAGGCCAGGAAAAACTGAACTCAAACATGTCAGGAAGTCCCTCCTCCTGCTCCGACCACTGAAATCCCTCCAGTCTTTTCCCTCATTTTCAGTCTGTACCTTCGACTTTAACCTCCTGCTCCCATCTTTACTGACAGCAGTTCGGCTGCTTCTTCTTTGATGAATCTTTGTACATGTTGTGTGAAGTACTGTTAATTCCTAGAACAAAGGAACAGCAGGGTGTTAAAAACTTGTGACCAATGTGTCGGTTTTCATGATCACAGAGAGAGGAGTTCAGATACTCACTGACGACGCCCCCAATTTGCCTCGATCCACTTTTCTCCAACTCAGCGAGAACGTTGATCTCGAACGCCATCGATGCAACTCGAAAGAAAAACTCTTTGACGTTTTCCCCTACAGCATGGAGGAAATAAAGATTAGTAAGGGACTGTGTGGAAATTACTGGTGTAGGGCGGAGGGCTGAAACGTATAGACTTTTTAAAAAAGCAAGACGCTCTCCAGGATCATTAATATTAGCTGCTGATCTTCACCTTGATGTAGGAAAAAAAAACCTGTCACATCCTTATTTTAAAGAGTCAAATGTTAATGGAAAAATCATGTTAATACAGCCCAAATCACACATTAGGAGGGGAATTAGAAATTGCCAAATGTATGGTAAACATAACAAACAGTGTGTCCAGTTATTGAACTAAGATCTACTAAATAAAATCTGTATTCCATTTAATTTTTTTTCTCTGAACCATATCCTCAATGTTGCTGAACATAGAAACACAGGACTCTCCCAGATAATGAAACAACCATATAGGTTGACATTAGGCCAAGCAGTTTTAATTATTTCAACTTTTTTTCTGAGAAATCATGTTTTATCCGTCATTATGGCATGGTGGACAGCACAGAATACTACAGTACCCATGCTGCCTCAGCTGCCGTTGCCATGGAGAAGAATCAAGTCAGCGCTGTAGTCAATTCAAAACGCTTTGTTGTTGCAGTCTTTAAAGGTCCCATATTGAAAAAAGTAGAGATTTTCAGGTCTTTTATATTATAAAACAGGTTTAAGTGCTATATAAATACTGTTAAACTATCAAAACGCTCAATATACTGTATGGAGAAATACACACAGCCCGTATTCAGAAATTGTGCATTTGAAACAAGCCGTTAGGATTTTTGTCCATTTGTGATGTTACAAATATACAATATTTAGACCATTATACGGTTTGAAACATAAACATTCTAAATGTGTCCCAGTTTATTTCCTGTTGCAATGTATGTAAATAACATCAGCTGACAGGAAGTAAACATGGACCCAAGCCGTTGCCTAGCAACGCAATTCCGTTGAAATGCACTAAAATGGAGCGTTTCAGACAGAAGGTGAATATACAGGTATATTCAGGCAGACAGTATGAGGAAAATAAAGGTTTTTTTTAACATTACGGCATGTAAACATGTTCTAGTAGAAACACAAAATACAAGTACGAACCTGAAAATGAGCACGATATGGGACCTTTAACAAAATGTGGCTGTTAGTGGCGCACGTGACAGAATTGTAACCTTGTGATTGGATGTTCCTTGCTAAAATGCACCTTGGGAAACGTAGTTAACTGATTATGTACACAAGCTGGTACCTTCCACTTTTTCTTAATCCTTTGTACAAAACTGTCACGCTAGTGAAGTCACGTATATTGTCTATGTGAAAAGTGTATGAACTTTTACTTACTGAACCAGGGGCGCCCAAAATATCTCACACTTCCCAACTCTATATGATACAGTACATGTAACTTTACAATATAAACTGTTGGCTAGTAAAATAAATTGTGTGCTCTTTAGAAAGATAATGTTCAGTGTTCCCTACCAACTGTATAGATAGATCCAAATTTATTGTTTCTCAAATCTGACATATTGCTCTGACTAACAACTAGAAAATAATGCCCTGATGACACTTGATGGGTGTCCTCTTATGGCAAAACACCTTTATGATCAATGCTGCATACAAAAGGCATGTTTTTTGACGTAACTATTCAATCTTTTTTTACAGTAAATCTCACAATAAAATGATGAAGTAAAACATAAATCTGCAGCATGGAAAAATGAAAGACCCTCCCCCCTTATCTGACCCATCTTAGGGCCTCTAAGTCAGTGGTGGAGTTACTGGTCGTGTTGCTGTATTTAAATATAAAGCACTCACCTGTCAGTGACGACACAGCCCAGTACTCTGCTCTGATCTCCTGTGCTAGTTTGAGGGCATCTTTTTCAATCTGAATATACTGAGTAGGAGACTGTCGGAGAAAGACAAAGTTAGATATAATATAATCAAGTTAAACACAAAAAGGTCTGTTTTCGTTACCGATTAATCTGATGATTATTTTCTTGCTTAGTTGAGAAATCGTTTAGTCTATAAAATGGTAGAATAAGTCAAAACTTTTCATTATAATGTCCAAGGTGAGGCCTTCGAATTGCTTGTTTTGGTCGACTAACAGTCTAAAATCCAAAGATATTAAGTTTTCTGTCCCATAAGACAAAGAAAAACAGCCAATCCTCACCATTAAGAAGTCAGAAACATTTTTTGGGGGGTATTTTTGCCTGAAAAATGCTGATTAATCAATTATTAAAATAGTTTACAATTGATTTTCTGTCGAGCGAATAATCGTTCAGCTCTGTAGCTTTATACACTATAATGTTCGACTGTTTTTCAGTGGTAATAAGAATACTGGAATATTTGATTCTACTGCAAGGGAATGACTCTAGAAATAATAAAATCCACTAATCTAATTTGTTACAAAAGCCACAACATTGGTCCAAATAGACAACAACTAAATACAAAATCTCAGTGTGGTCGTACCATCTTCTGCAAAAACCACAGTGAAGTCAAAGAAGAGACGCATTTCAAATAGTTCAAGAAAAATTCCAATCATCTTGAAATGGAAGAGGAGTCTGCTTCCTACTTCCCACCACTGCTTAAATACAGTTAGAAATGTCTGCATGTCCATCATTTCAGCCTCTATCAGAAAAGCTGTGGAGTCTAGTGAAGCTGCATTCCTGAGGTTTGAGCCCGGACACAAACGCTTTGTGCTGCTGGCAGCAACCCAAACATTTGACATTCGACTCCAGTAAAAGACACAAAAACGTCCACAGGCATGTCCACTTTAAACAGTAAAAAGACGTACGCTCAGGTCTTTCTTTGTGCCGACGAGGAACAGCTGAACAGCGGTGGGGTCGTTCTCTTTCAGGGCGTCTTCAAGCCACTGCCTGCAGACACAACGAGACCAGTTAAAGACCTCCAGCTGGGACCAAAATCTGTACGAGTGCCAACAATCTGCTCATAATGAATAAGCTCACCTCACATGGCCCAAAGAAGCAATGTCATTAACATCAAACGCGATAATTACAACTGGAAGAAGAGAAAATAATACATTAATTTACAGTTTTTGATATTGTTTACACGGAAAGAGGAGTCTTTAGTACATTTCTTATTAGTTTTCTACCCTAAAACACACAAATCTCTCACCCTGCGCTCCTCTGTAGTACGTGGAAGCGATGCACTTGAACCTCTCTTGGCCTGCAGTGTCCCAGCTGTAACATAGAGACAGACATGTGAGCATTGTCGCATCAGACAGACTCAGTTTACTTTGATTATAATGAAGACTTACAGCTGTAGGCTGAAAGGAACGCCCAGCACCTCGAAGCGCTCCATCTCAAAGTCAACACCGATCGTTGCCTTGTAGTTTTTATCAAAAGCATCTTTGCAAAATCTGAAAACATAAAAAGATATCTTCAGTATTTATCTAAATGAAGGAGGCTATATTTTTGATTTGTTTGTTTCTGATCAAGATATTTCAACAAACTCGCAAAAGATTTCAGTAAAATATAAAACAATTCACGTCCAAATCGCCATCCAGTGAACTAATGTGTAGATCCACTGATTTTCCAATGTAGTAGGCGTAGTAGGCCCCTAGTGACCCATATCTATGGTGCTTATAGCGATCAATAACGCCTATTTAATGGCTTAATAACAGTCGTACCAGGTGGATTTTATAAAGGATTCTATTCACCACCAATGCACTGAGATGGAAACATTTTAGTTAAAACTTCAAAAAAAAAAAAATAAAGAAAAACTTTCTGCATGACTACATTCAACCAGCGGTACGTGAGAAAATATGTTTATTTTTCATTTGAACTGGCCCTTTAAAGGATTGTGTCTATTATTGCCAGCAGTGGAAGAAGTACTTAGTATCTTTTACTTAAGGAAAATAGTAATTATACTCTGTTACAAGTCCTACATTCAAGATTTCACTTAGTAAAAGTACTTGTTGGGCCTTCCAGAGTTACAGTATATAATTACACATATCATATTATTGGAATATTATTACTGATGCTTTAACATGTAAGCAGCATTTACAGTAAATATTACAGCTGGTAGAGGTGAAGCAGATTTAAGCTACTTTATATGCTGTTGGGTAGTTTAATCTATAGCACAGTATCATATTCTATGAAGTGATCGTATGTTTTGTTAATCTTAAACTGTAAAGTATTTCCAGCTGTCAGATAAATGTAGTGGAATAGAAGTATAAAGTAGCATAAAATTGAAATACTTAAGTAAAGCAACATGACCTCAAAATTATACTTAAGTACAGTACTTGAGTAGTTGCTTTTCATCACTGTCTATTACAGTGTGTATTTTAATGCAGATGTAACACTTCTACACTTTTTAATAATAAAATATTTAACCTAGAGGATTGTGCTTCCTTGAAGGAGGTACATGAGTTATTTATTTATTCCCAGAAGTGCCCCAGTGAGTGTGTTTGAGCTCACCTATTAATCAGACAGGTTTTCCCCACAGCCAGGTCTCCCACAACAATGACCTTAGAGATTTTAAATCTGCTGAGAAGAATAAAAGAAGAAGCAACAAGTCAATAAGTCATACATCCAGTATCATATTGTGTCTGCTGGTTCCTGCTCTCACCCCACAGTGCCGGTTCGCTGCTCCTGACACGCCGTCTTCACTTTATTGTTGAAGTCCTGGTCAGTGTGGAGAGCTGCCTCTTTCCTGAAATACTACAAGAGAAGAAGAGGCTGTGTGAGGCTGTTTTAGAGACCTGGTGGACAACCATAGGTGATAATAACAGTAAATGACTTTACCTGAGGGAGCTGAGCAATGATGCGGTCCTTTCGGACAGGAGGAAGAACACTCATGGCTGAAACTCGGAGGGACATGAAGCTTCGGGGTAAATGTTTAGCAGAGGGACATGTGGTGAGCTGGACAGAGAGAAAAAGACATGTTAACTAGTTAAAGCTTCAGAATATCTAGACCTCAATGAATGATTTCCAGACCTGCTGCTCACTTTTTCTGTTGCTACTGGAAATTAAACTTACAAGATGTTAAATGAAGCTCGTATTGAAACAACAACAATCAAATATTCTCTGGATCCAGCCACTCAAATACGAGGATTTTCTGCTTTTCACTGCTTTATATCATTACATACCATTGTAAATTGAGTATCTCATAACTTGTTTCGTCCAACCAACAGTCAAAACCAAAATATATTAAACTTACATTGATATAAAATAGAAAAAGCACAAATCCTCGCATTTTGATAACATTAAACAGAGAATGTTTACCTATGTATCTATCTATCTATCTATCTATCTATCTAACTATCCATCTATCTATATACATACATGGCATTAAAAGAGTTATACATAAAATGTTAGTTCTAAAGCTGAAACAATTTTGATTAATCCATTAAAATAATTGATTGATCGTTTTCAGTCAAAACCCCCAAAATGCATGTTTCAACAGCTCAAATGTGAATATTTACTGGTTTTCTGAGTCTTCTTTCATAGTAAACTTAATGCATTTGGGTTTTTGGACTATTGGTTGAACAATACAATTTAAATTTACAGACTAATAATAATAATAATTAAATTATCCATTAGTTGCAGCTTTCTATTTGTTTTCTTGCTGCAGAAATTATTTCTCCTTCTGGGACAATAAAGATCTCGACTAAACTAAACTGAATATAATTATCTTCTGCACATTTTTGGCATGTATAAATATCTATATTTTATATATTACAAAAACACTTAGAAAAGAATGAGTCACCAATAAATAGATGAATCAATACCTGCATGTTAGTTCGATAATAAGGCACAAAGAAAAATTTTGTTCATTTCTATTCAATTTGGGATAAATTAGCTCATGTTCTCTTCCTGCCATCTTTATATTTGTTTTATATTCCCAGGCAACCAGAACAGAGACACACATCTACATCCTGACTCACTGGATAATAAAGAGAGAGAGAGAGAGAGAGCCAGGCAGT
The DNA here is from genome assembly GCA_916701665.1 of Sebastiscus tertius. Classification (NCBI taxonomy): domain Eukaryota; kingdom Metazoa; phylum Chordata; class Actinopteri; order Perciformes; family Sebastidae; genus Sebastiscus; species Sebastiscus tertius. The sequence continues at coordinate 50,201 of CAKAOH010022115.1, forward strand.
CAAACAATACACTGTAGTGAGAGAAAACGTTATTAGTGATCCATTGTGTAGCAACAACATGACCAGATGCAGAGCCAGACAAATGTAATCAGTGTTGATCCACTTACTGGGTAGATCTGTTTTAATCCTCTGCTTCATCAAAGCTCCTGGTAATGAAGAAGAAGAGTTAGTTTGGTCCACCGTAAAAAACTGAAACTTTAAAACTCCATCTTACATCCAAACACCAGGTAAAGTATCGTATTATTAATGTAAAGTTATTAAGAAAGCTATAAGTTAAAGTTACACATACATGACTGAATGAAACTTTTGTTTGAGCTGCTAAAGAAGTTAATACATAACGTTACCTCATCGAGACTCCAGACTCTCCTCTCTGCTGTGTTTCGGCTTGTTTTCTTCCTTATTGTAATGTAGACTCATGCATGTTCATTGATCAGCGTTGAAGTGTTGATTTGATAGTGATCAGAGGTGAAATGGATCCACGGAAGTTGAGGAAGAGGGAGAAGAGAAGAGGAGCAGACTGGAGCTGCTGACTCAGATCCCTGGATTCCTTTTTTCTTTTCCTCCCACATTTTTTCTCTGCTCGGCCCCCTGCTGGAGGACATGAGGAAAACATCTATCTATCTATCTATCTATCTATCTATCTATCTATCTATCTATCTATCTATCTATTTATCTATCAAGATATAGAACAAATTGGTCATTTATCTTGTTGACCTTTTTATTGTTTCCTTTTTTTTTTATTCTACTTATTTATTTTATATTAATTCATTAATTTATTTATTTATACTTCTTTATTACAAGATTTTTTTTAATGGCTCTACACGATGTAATATTTTCTTTTTTTTTGTGATAAATTTTGTATTGGTATTTAAGCATAATTATATAGGGTGGGGTTACAAATTGATAGATCACCATTAGAGTAAAATAATAATAATAATCACAAATGCCCATTTACTAATCAATACAAAATTGGCAAGTAGCTACAGAAAAAGAAAAGAAAAAAAAAACAGGAAGAAGAAAAAACAAAACAAACAACAAAAAAACATTTAAATAAAAACTTCTGCGCCACCCTCCCCCTAACCCCAAATCCCCCCTTTGGGTCCCTCCCATCCCGCCCACCCTAGACCTTGGGGATGTAATATTTTCATACTTGTCTGCATGTGCTTGTTTTTGCAATATAGTGTGAAAATATAGAAGAAAAAGAAAATGTGTTTCCTGTCTGTCAGTTAAATATGTTGACAGTAGAGGGCGCTCTAAGCCTCTTCTCACTCATCTCTGCCTCATTATAAACACAATACATCTGTCTGTCTGATAGACACACTGTAAAACAATGAAATATTAATACTCAATATAAAGACAAAAAATATATACAGCATTAAATGAAAATAACACTTACATAATAAGTATTATTATATCAATTGCTAATAATCACTTGTACTACTAATATTATTTAATATGTGAGGTTACAAATAGTTATTTATTTTTTTTATTCTTAACATGTAATTCAATATACTCTTCCCAGTGGTGTAAAAAACAACATTATAGGCATAATAATAGTAGACTTTATGCTAGAACAGTTGCATTAGATATTGTTTCCTTTTGTTTTTATTCTTCTTATTTATTCATGTGTTTATACTTCTCTATTAAACAATTTTGTTTACTGTTTCTACCTGTTGTAATATTTTCATACCGCATGTGCTTGCAATATAGTTGGAAAAAATAACTTTTTTGTTTCCTGTCCGTCAGTTAAATATGTCGACATTCGAGGGCGCTCTAAGCCTCTTCTCACTCATCTCTGCCTCATTATAAACACAAAACATGTGTCTATGTCTCTGATAGACAAACTGTAAAATAATGAAATATTTAGAAAAATGTGTAAAATATATACAGCATTAAATGAAAATAACATAAACATAATATTATTATATCAGTTTCTAATAATTACTTAACTAAATTATACTAATAATATGTTTTAATATGTAAAGTGATAAATAGTTAATTTCGTACAGGCTTTACATTCTCGTAAAGTGAGAATATTTAAGTACTGCACTTAAGTACAATTTTGGAAATGTGTAAATTAAATTATAGTTTTATTATTGAGGTCATAGTTAAAGGTGGTGTTGTACTGGATTATGTTATATTCAGAGGTGTTTTGAATTTGTGTCAACACAAACTGAACATTAAAGGCGTCATACAAGTCGACTTTATGACAAAACATTTGCATTAGATTGTACAGGTGTAGGAGTTTTTTGTCTCTCTAATGGTTCCTCCTGTTCATATTGATCATCTGATCATCTGATCATCATACTGGCCATCAAGAGATCCCTTTCTAACTTGACTTTGTTGTAAATGATGGGGGACAAAATCCACAATCCTTGCTCTGTTTAAAAATGACTTACATACAGTTAACACGAGGCTTCATCAGCCGGGTTTAGTCCAACCGAGTGGGATCTTTTTAGTCCCAAAATTCTTCTCTATGCTTCCTCAACAGTGTTTCATTGTTGATGAAGTGAAAAGTAAAAAAACTTCTTTGCTCTCCCATTAACCATCTCATGACCCCTCCGATTTATCCTGTGACCCTTTAGAGTGGACCGACCCCTAGGTTGGGAACCGCTGAACTAAACTACCTAAATTTATATAAAGTAGCTCCACCTCGTTCAGCTACAACAGTAAAATGCTACATGCACATTGTTGCATTAGTTAATGTAATATATTCAAATATAGGCTATCAGTCACAGTCTGCAGGCACAGCGAGTACTTTTACTTTTGAAACAAGTACATTTTGAGATCGTATTTCTGTACTCATATATATATATATATATATATAAACATAATTTTGAATGCAGGACAATTTTACTTAAGTAAACTAACCCATCTGACTGACTTCACCAGTCATCTCAGGTGTGAATGTGAGTGACTACATGAATGTAAAACAGAATAAAAAAAAAAAACATGAAAACTTCCCTCCTCAGTAGAGTACATATTACAAAAATTTACATCAACACTGTGATTTTAAACACTTTTTATTTCATGGTATCACTCAATCATCCAAAATACAGGGCTCCTAAAAAAACAGTTAATACAAGATACAAATTACACACAAATGAATTTACTGTATGTTTGTCTTGCCACGTGGCCCAGCTTTTACAAAGAGCTACAGAGGTCAGTCTGCTCTATATCTGAACTTTATTATTCATACATTATCTGTTTTTGAAAAGGCACTGTGGTGAAGGCACTGTAGCACAGATCGGACACATTTAAAATAGTCCATTTCTTGGCGTTTGGCTGAAATAGAAAATGAAATGTACTGATTATCAGGCTTTTAAATTACACTGCCAGCACTTGTGATTTATGGCATGATTAGGATATTTAAAGGAATACTTCACCCACAAAATGACCCTCTGTATATCAATTACTCACCCCATGATACCTTGAATTTGTGAAAAAGGCTCTGGGCTTGGATTATACTACATCAGTTTGTAAATGGATGTTTTGATATCATTTTTCTGTTGTTAAATTTACTTCATCAGTAATTTTCTCAGTTTTTTGATTCTGCGAGAAAAACAAAGTTTACTTCCAGAGTTCAAGGTAACACAGGGTGAGTAATTGATATATAAATGGTCATTTTGCAGGTGAAGTACTCCACTGATGGTGTTTACTTGTATTATGACTTGAAATTTATCAAAAAGTAATGCAGATTTGAGGATATCATTTACAAAATGCTGTACATCCAGTTTTGTAGGAAAGAGGAGGAAGAGGAAAATATCTTTAAAAAAAAAAAAAGGGATCTATTATGCTATTTTGCAAATAAGGTTCACACTGCGGGGATCTCTTCTATCACTCCACATCAAGTCTAACTACTGGTGATAATCAATATCTGTATTGATTGTGCTGTGTCTGCTCACTGTGAAGGGGTTTCTCATGGTGCCCACTGATGAACAGCTTCAGCCCCACTTCTGTCAAATACCAACAGATTTAACATGAGAACCATAAGAGGACCATAAGTTCCTTTGTGTTACCAGTTGAATCAGTCCTGTACACAGCCCAGCATCTCTTCAGCCACACATGGCGTCATAGAGACAGAAAGAGGGAGTCTGTTGCTGCTAAAAAATGGAAAACAGCCAGCGGCCGTCTCTGTCCATAGACCGTTTCAGTGAAATTGCATTGCTAGTTTGCATGTTTACTGTCTGTCAGATTATGTCTTTCACTTACACTGCACACAGGAGATAAGCTGGGACACATTTGGAATGTTTACATTTACAAATGTGAAATGGTCTATAGGCAAAAAACAAATATATACCCATCAGCACCTCTGAATCTCACAAATTAACACGTTAGCCTATGTCTTGTTTGTTTACCTTTGTACTGAGAGAGGCTAGCCGTTTCCCCATGTTTCCTTTCTTTATGCTAAACTAAGCTTACAGTCTGTTAGCTGTAGCTTCATATTAAGTGCAGAAATTTAATGTTTAAGTGATAGTTTGACATTCAGAAAAACATACTTGTTTATTTTGTTGTTGAGGGTTAGACGAAAAGATTGATACCACTCTCACGTCTGTAGGCCGCATATAAATATACAACCAGCAGCCAGTTAGCTTAACTTAGCATAAAGACCAGAAACAGAGAAATAGCTATAGTGGCTGTCCAAAGGAAACTACATGTGCCAGCAACTCTAAAGCTCACGAATTAACATGTTAAAATGATACAAAAACAGAAGTGCAAAAAAAACAAAAAAAAAACAAGTTGTGGTTCTACGGGAGGATTTTATTTTTTTAAATCTCTGGACTGAACCAGGCTAGTTGTTTCCTGTCTTTGTGCTAAGCTAAGCTCACTGGCTGCAGTTTCATATTTACAGAACTCTTGTCAAGAACTCAGCCAAGCGTATCTCTCAAAATGTCGACCTATTCCTTTACATGATACTGAAAATCTATTGAGCAAAAGTGGTAAAATCTCAAAATTTGGCTTTTGCATTGTACTTTTACCCGTGAAAAGCCACATTTCTGACTTAACAGCATGGACAAGACTGGTCCTTGTTCCACCAAAAGTTTTTTAGCTGTTTTTACTTTGGCATTGAGACGCAACAAAGGAACCTGCCATCACGAGGAATGGGGTCACTTTGAAAAAAGACAAAATGTGAAAACTGCCACCCTAAATGAAAACACAATATTGGTCCGTAAACCTGCCCCAGGTCACTCACAGGGAAACTTTTTGGAGTTGTTGTTATACATCCCATTCTGTCCCGCAGACTTGTGCCTCTGGGAGAAGAAGTCAGTACGGATTAGGCGGTAGAAATAAATCAGGATCATAATATTCATCACCATCAAGCTACCGAAGATGAAAGAACCTTGGTCCAGCGAGGTGTAGTGGTAGATAAAGTACCAGGTGAGGTAGCCCTGGGAGCCCAGACGGAAGACGACGAAGGTGAAAATGTTGATGAATTTGTTGACGTAGTACATGGAGGAGGACTGAGCGGTCATCAGCTTCAGCAACAACCTCAGGTGCAGCGTGACACTGTTGACCTCCACAAAGAGAGCAATTACGGCGCCGGATATATACAGCTCAGTGTAGATGGCGTACAGGAAACACGAGATCACCTGAAGAGGAGACACGCACAGAGAGGTGGAGGGGTTTTTATAGCAAATGGTCTTATGGGTTGTCTTTGCATTTGTGTGGCTTTTATTGTCTACTTAAAGTTAACTTTAAATTCTAGGGAAGAAGCCAAAGTTTCCAAAGATACCAAATATGTTGGGCTGAATTTTGGGAAAATCCACATAAAATGTGTCTTCACGAGTTGTGTGTTTAAGCATTTAACTTGGTTTAAACACTGTACAGCTTTAAATGGAACAAGTTGATAAACAATAAAATATACATGTACTGTGTATTATATGTTGTACGTGATGTTTTCAGCTTTAAAGTTACTTAAAGGGGTAATTAAAGGATAATTAAAAGGGTAATTTTTGGTTTTAAGATAAAGACTGAACAAACAGACACACTCCACCATGCAAATAAGATAACAATAGCAAGACTGTTGAGCTCATAAGTTACAAGGATCTGCCCGGTCATCAAATCAACAAACTTACACTTCACTTTCTCTTCTTCTTCTCTCAGTCTTTTACACACACACACACACACACACACACACACACACACACACACACA
>CAKAOH010022116.1:0-10043 GCA_916701665.1 Sebastiscus tertius
GAGATTTATATGGGAAATCCTCTCAGACACAGCAGCTTCTTGTGCCCCCTGGGGGTCACTTTGCGTACTGCAGCATCATGACACTGTCGGTGTTGAACCTTCTCACTCCTGTCTCCCCTCCCTCTTGTCTCCCTGCAGGGCCATAATCATACGGAATAAAGAAGTTATTCCCATGACGAATGAATTCACACCTGAGTCAGAGCGACAGCGGCTACAGTATCTGGTATTCTTCTGTCTTCTATGTTTCAAATACAAATATTTTACCAAAAGACGCAAAACTGTGCAAAGCAAGCTGTAAAATGAAGAGTATAAATATAAACAGTTGATCTCTAGTCAAATGAGGTTTTACTAACAGTAAAGTTGAGGTAGGAAATCCTGTATTACACTGACACGTTTTTCGGTTGCCTGTTTTAGTTGCTGGATGTAGTTGTGAGTCACAGTGTAGGTGGATGATGTTTGCTGCTAAAACAGGGAGCCGTTTTGTGACCTCAGTATACAGCGTATTGTACTGCAGGTCTTCTGTTGCACATGCAATCTTACAGATTTTCTTCAGAGTCGTAACAGACGTTTAGGCTTAAGTAAAGCATTTTATTCGGTAGTTTGATACGACCTGTCTCGTTTTGTGTGTCCCTCCAGGGCTTCCTGAGGCCGGAGCTCCTGGGTAATGAGTTCACTCACATTGAGTTCCCTCGTAGGATCCAGCACAGCGAGCTAGGCAAAAAGATGCTCTACAGAGACCACACCATGACTGGCTGGTAAACCCATCAGAGATCCTTTTTAATCACATATCTGATAGTTAATCACTTTTCATGAACACTATACTCTGTATTGGGCATTCGATAGTTATGGATCTCCAATCAAGGGCAGCAACTAACGATGATTTTAATTATCGATTAATCTGCCTATTATCTTTTAGATTAATCAATCATTCCTTTAAGTCTAGGAAATATCAGAAAATAGTAGAAATGTCCATCACAGCTCCAGTTGTTTAAATTTTAAAACAAGTTTAAAACCCAAAATATTAATTTTACAATGATTAAAAAAAAATAAAATCAACAAATATTAACATTAGAAAAGCTAGAACCAGTGAATTGTTGGTATTTATGCTTTAAAAAATGACTTAAACATTTAATTAGTTATCAAAGTTGTTGCTGTGTTTCAGTAACTTACATCTGAGATGTGTTGGTTGTCTTATTTTAGGGCTTATAAGACGATTGTTGAAGATGATCTGAAATTCCCCCTGATATATGGAGAAGGCAAAAAGGTAAGAAACATGGAAAACCTAATGTATTGTACTCAAAACACAGACACTCTAACTGATACACTCAGCTGATACATTATTGTGCGGCCATTTTTAGTAATTTGTTAAATTCTTCGGTGTCCGCCTGGTAGAAATGAGACCGGCTCAACATTTTCATTATTGTCTGAGAGAACATGGTCTTCTTCACTTAATAATCCCTCTTAAGTGGATTTTCCAAGAACTGAATCACATCCTGAACCACTAACCTACATTATTGTCTGTGTGTGTCTTTGTGTGTGTTTGTCCTTACTGTGAATGTGTTGGTATATACAGGCACGTGTCATGGCGACAATCGGAGTGACCCGTGGGCTGGGAGATCATGACCTGAAGGTGTACAACTCCAACATTTACATCAAGCCCTTCCTCTCCTGCGTCCCTGAGGTGAGTGTGAGGAGTCAGAAGCAGCGCTGGTTGTCAGTGCCGCCCGAGGAGTCACCTCAGCACCACCTTGGAGCCTTTAGGATACATTTGAGCAGTTTTTGGGACTTGAGCTTCACTGCTGCTTAAAGCTGTGTCTCATGATGTGTTGTTGTTGCCGTGTTGCAGACTCAGATATGGTGCAAAGAAACAAATTTGTTCACTCGAGCAGTCATTTTTTTCACCTTTTATTTAAAGATATTTTACATAAGAATGAGGAACCAAACATCAACAAAGCATGGGAACTGAGTGGGGTATACAATACTGTACAGTCTTTATGCCCATATTGTGACGTGGGAAAATGCTGTCCCTTATTCCTCAGGGAAAACATCAATTTTCCCATCACAACTATTTCCATACATATGTTAAAACCGGTGACAGCCATGGCCGGATGCATTATGTTTTTGGGTTGTCCATCCGTTGAATGGACGCACGTCCATCCGATCCATTCTCATGAATATCGCAGGAACGCCTTGAGAATTTTGTCACAAACGTGCACTTGGACTCAAGGATGAACTGATTCGATTTTGGTGGTCAAAGGTCACTATGACCTCACAAAACAAGTTTATGGGCCATAATTCAAGAATTAGTATGCTAATTATGACAATTTCACACAAATGTGTAACAGGATAAAATGGTGAAGTGATGCTATTTTGGACAGAAACAGAAATAAGTTGGTGCACAGAGAAGCTTGTGTCTCTTTTCACCACAGGGTTCATCAGGCTGTCTCATACACACTTGTGATTAAATGGATTTGTAAGCCCTGATACAGTTTAGAGACAATTCTTGAATTGTTCTGATTATGAGAACCAACCAGAACATCATTCACTGCTGAGCCCTCAGTGGATGAATCATCCTTTTTTACTTCCATCACATCTAATCCCTGACCTGTAAATATCTAAATATCTAAATATATCTTTGTTTTCAAGATCAAATTCCTTCTTCAATTTATTAAAAATGATAATGTGCACAGGGCTGTAATGCATGCAGTCATTTGAACCTTTTTCAAGAATAGTTACAAGTCATCACAGCACTTGTTATCTCTGTTTTCTGGAGTTAAAAATACTCTCTGCCTCTCTTGATAGATTTTATTTTTCATTTCCTGTTCCTGTTCGAGCACTTGTCAGCTCAGCATTACAGGAATATTATCAGGCCTCTGTTTCCTGAACTCAGCTTATCTAACCATATCATCAGTCGCTTGCTGTAAGTCACTCTAAATAAGTGGTTTAACTTAACATGAAAAAAATGTAAATGAACATGAGCAGCTGTGGCATTGTAAATGGAGGTTATGCCCCTTTTATGCCAGCATACATTTGCTAATCTTACAGCACTAAACACACAAGCACAATATGTTCTTCTTTCATGACAGCACGATGAATAAAACGTTATCAGTAACATGTCTTTCTGTCACAGGTGAAGGTTTATAACGTGGATGAAAACAAACACGGCCCAGACGACGTCTTAGTCATGGGCACAGATGGATTGTGGGACGTAACAACGGACAGGGAAGTGGCAGAGGCTGTGTCAGCCTACTTATCCTGCTGTGACCCCTCTGATCCCATGAGGTATGAGCCAAATAATCCTTTACATTAGGTTTTTGTTCTGGCTATACGGTATGTTCTGTCATGTGTCGTGTGCGTGTGAACATGTTGTACATGAAACTACCATAAAAGCTGCAGTTTCATAAATACTCAGTATGTCCATTAGGTGGTGACAAATACTCTCCTGCAAAGTTGTGCTTATAGTTATAGTAGGTATACAGTTTATATAGCCTACTGTATAGTATGAGGTATGTCAGCTCAGTAACACTTTATGTTAACTGAGCCTCCCATTTCGTCATTTATAAACATTTAGTCACACGCAGATAAAAGGACATTTTAAGTGTTTGGTAATGTACAGTATTTTCATCAATTATAACTTCTCTTATGAAGAGATGAAGATATATTTTATATGATTCCAAATGTGTAATATTATATTGAGAATATGTTTGTGAAGGTTCTCAGTCATCCAGGTCATGGTATCCGAGTAAGGGTTAAATCAGCAGCAACTGGACTTAGTTTAGATTCTTGAAGACGTTTCACTTCTCATCCGAGAAGAAGCTTCAGTTCTGGCTGAATGACTGACTGGAGTGTCAGGAGGATTTTTAACAAACGCCGCATCCCTGTGTTTTTCAAGCCCAGCAACACCCTTGGACAGACAGAAGTGTTGCATGTCAAAATTATCAGCAGTACTATTAGACAAAACTTTTTTTGCGGTCATGGGAGATCTCCCTTGTCATGTTGTATAGGAACGAGCCAAGTACGGTGTTGTCCAGTCTGGGAGTTTAACTGTGTGTTTTCAGTTCATGAAAGTGAATTATAACCTCTTTGGTCACCTAGAAATGTCTTATTCAGAGTTCGGTTTTACTTAGCTTCACCCTCTCGTGTCACTTTTGGTTGCAAAAAAACAAAATGGAGAAGGCCAAAATGCCGAACTCGAGGCTTCAAGCGGCAGACCACAAACCAACGGGTGACGTCACGCAGTTAACAAACTGACTTAGTCTGAATAAGTCAGAAAGTGAAGGCACTGAAATCATTTTTTCTTGACCACTGTACAAAAAAGCAAGCTTTATTTCGTCTGATAAACCTCTGTGATTGAATATGAATCTGTATTTTGTATGTGTGTGTTTGTGCTCGTCATAAATTATAGTGCACTTCACTACTGTTATGACTGTTACAGTTAAATACTGTTTTTCTGCCCTCTGTGTGTCACACAGGTACACTCTGGCAGCCCAGGACCTGCTGATGAGGTCACGAGGCGTGCTGAAAGAGCGCGGCTGGCGGCTACCCAATGAAAGACTGGGCTCAGGCGATGACATCACTGTGTTTGTCATCCCGCTGGCGGGGCAGGAGCCAGAGACATGACGAGGCATCGCAACGACCGCTATGACAGGGATGACGCTTTTCAGGTCCTTCCCTCCTAACTCCTTAAACCCTTGACCGACGGGGCGGCGGGAGGAGAAAACACCTTTGTCATAGGGGAGACTCGGGTCTGAGCAGCACCTCATCAACTCCAGACTGGACCCCAGTCCCAGCATCAGCTTCACTTCAACCCAACCCAGGATCATTGGGTTGGTCTCAGTTCATGTAACAAAAGATTTCCAGTGACATTATAAGAGAAGTCACACTCTTCCTCCCAGACCTGCTGTTTGTGACGGTTGCCAGAGAGAATTAAACCCTCGTAGTATTTTTGTTTCCTGTTTACGTTTGAGGCTGGACCGCTACTCGATCCTTTGAATGGATTGTTCATTTTCATGTCATAAAAATTCTGAATGTGACTCCCTTTTGTAAAAAAAATAAGAAAAAAATGTTTCACAATCATATATTTTAAAGGGGATTGAAGTAAAGAATGTGAGGAAACCAAAGAGATGCTGTTGTGGCATAAGGACGGAAACCTGTAAAAAAAAAAAAAAAAAAAAAAAAAAAATTACAAAAAATAAACAAAAAAATCTTTAGATTCATGTCTGTACATTAAAGAAGCATGTAGGAAGTAAAAACAGTGGAATGGACCGTTTCGTTTTTCAGCACTGGACTCAGAATCAGTTGAGCCTGTATTTCTTTACTTCCTGTTTTAATGATGAATGAATGAATGAATGAACGACGACACCTTATAGGCCCTAGAAGACTGTTGCACATGCTCTGTGGTAGCCTCTTGATTTATGATATCTTTAAATTGAATGTGCTCATAAATGATTTGTTTTTATTTTATTGTCATTACAATAGAGAGAACAGAGGGTTACACTTGTGTTCAGTTTTTTTAAAAAAAAAAAGGAAAAGGATCATTTGTTTAATTTAACAACATGTTCTATTTTTTTTTAACTCTCAAAGCGGAAAGTAATCAGTTCTCAGTAAATGTCTCGGTATAGTAAGATGTGATAAATGTCACACATATGCCTTATTAAGAGATGGAGATCTTTTCTTCAGATGCACTAAATTTGATCATCCTTGTTGAAGATGCCCTTAAATGTACCATATACGTCTTTTGTACCATTTTTGTTATGTCATGTTGTTATTTAGATTATCCATATATATATTTTTGAAAACAACTTTGGCTGTAAGGAGTATCAGGAGTTTTAGTTTTACGTTTCTATCCATCAACTGTTTGTTTAGAGAGACGGTGTGTCATAGAGTAGGAGGTAGAAGGATAATGTGTACCAGCTTAGGAATAAATCAGATTTTTCCCATTTGCTTTGAACTTGTGTTTTTCCTCAGTCCGATCTATTTCTCAGAAGGAACGTTAACATTTGCTGTGAGCAACTAATGAGTCAGAATAGTTTAGAGAGCCTGTCACTGATAATTACAGTTTGACTAAGAAGAAAGTTGAGGTACTATAATATTCACTTTTTCCTATATTGACTCGTGGCATTGACGTCATTATGAGTAGGTATGAACTTTTTGTTTAACAATAGAAAAATAGTCTGCTTCATGTTTAGTGACATGAGCACAAAGCTTTTGAACATAATATTAACTATTTAAGGATTAATCGTTGTGTTTTGTTGACATTGGCTTTACTTCCTCACTGTTTTGGGTCTCACAGACTCCCAATTCTTACTTACTTTAAAACAATAAATAATATTTATTTTTCTTCTCTGACCTTATTAAAACTAGATAAGTATTGAAGTGGTAATCCTTCAGTTTGACACAAATTGGCCTTACACTTGAGATGAAAATGACCAGTAATACCATAATGTAATACTAAAAGTAAGTAAACTAAGGTATTACCAGTAAAATTAACTATTAAAATAACCCAGCCTATGCAGAAAGGACCCTTTAATACTATTTTATATTACATTATCAGTCTAATATTGTTATTGCATTTTAATGTAGCTGTCGAGGTTGTGCTAATGTTAAAGGGACTGTTTGTAAGAATCAGAAATGCTTGTTAACAGCGACACCTGTGGCCATTAAGTCAACGAAAGTCAGCGTCGGGCTCGCGCTTGCTCGCTCTAAATAGACATGAACAAGCATTGCTCAAAACAGTGAGGCGACACATGTCAGCTAAAACCACAATATCACTCTATATTTCAGCTGCTTGGCAGTAATGTTAGCTGACCAGACCAAGGTCTCTCCATGAATCAATGCTGATCCTAGTGTTGGCTTTTCCTGCTTCAGCCTCCCAACGCGGCCGGAGGGAACAGGGGAGACACTGGAGTTTTGGTCGGAGACGATAACGTTTCTCGCTGCGGAGCCCCGTCACTTCACAAGACACGGGAAACCTCTGTTGGTCAGGAGGAGCTGCAGCATTTATTTCTGCACAAACGTCCACTGTACATTCACTAGATATTCTCAGAGCTAAACTAACTCTTCTGCAGTGTGTGCGCATGCACGTAAGAGTGGAGCAAAATAGCGAGAACGAGCGTGGACACCGACCCGGATTGATTTATACGTGTAAAAAGTTACAAACAGTCCCTTTAACTTTTAGAGAATTTAAAGGCCTCCATTGTCCACCTACAGGTGTTTTTTTACTTTAGCCTGATCAAAAACTCCACATGATAACTTTAATCATTTTTTCTTTGTGATTTCAATATTTTTCTTACATTTTCTGTTTGGTTTCATTTCATTTCACAGTTACATTTTGACAGCAGAGAATGAGAAAACATTAAATAGTCAATGTAAGATCAATATTAATATACAGCCATATAAAAACAGTTAACGTAGGTATAACACCAAAATAAAAATATATGTATCCCTTTAGAATTCATGGATTACAGGTTTGTTAAAAAGAAAACGCTCTAATCACATTTTATAAGTTGGTCATGTGTTTTGTGAGTAAAATCTTTAAGAACTGCAGCTGAAAATGAATGAATGAAAATGCATGCAGTATCGGCTAGAGTCCAGAAGTGGGCCCTCTGAAAGGTTGTGGAGTAGAAGCATAAAAGTAAAGTACAAATAGGCCTACTGCAAAATTGTACTTAACTACAAAACTGGAGTAGTATTACTACTAATTATTCAGTCAATCAAAAAAAAAAACAAATACAGACCATAATGCAGAGACATGTTAGTGCTGCATGCCAGGTCATATGTGAGGTAAGACTCACAACGCCTCACCTGGCAGCCTGCAGCACTATGTGAAGTGAAGGGTTGGTCTGCACACTGCTGAGATCCACACCCATCCCTCCTGTTGCACGAGTCTTCTGGTACTACGGATGATGTCATCTTTGACCGTGGAGGAGGAGGGACCTGGTGGTGACTCCAGAGCTGCAGCAGCTCCGTCAAGTCAGTCAGCAGTAACCATAACAACACCGGAAATACAGGCAGGGGCCTTCAAAATAAACTGTAATGTCACTTCAGGGGGAAATGGTTTAAGTATATGAGTGTACAAAACACAATAATTAATATTAATTATTTTATTTTAGATTATTGTTGGGTATTTTATTCCATTTTATTTATTCATTCATGTTTGTATTATTTTAATTGCCTGATTGCAGTCCTGGATTTTTTTTTAAGTGTATGAGTGTACAAAACAAAATAATTAATATGAATTATTCAATAATAATTAATTCAATATTTCACAGCAGATGTTTTATAAACATGCCTGATTGCAGTCTTGAAATAGTTTAATCCCAGTTCAACCATGTAAAGCACTTTGTCAATTTGTTTTGAAATGTGATGTATGAATTATTATTACTATCATTATTTTATCTTAGATTATTGTTGGGTATTTTATTCCATTTTATTTATTCATTCATGTTTGTATTATTTTAATGGCCTGATTGCAGTCCTGAATTTTTTCTAAGTATATGAGTGTACAAAACAAAATAATTAATATTAAATAATTAATTGTCAATTTGTTTTGAAATGTGATGTATGAATTACTATCATTATTTTATCTTAGATTATTGTTGGGTATTTTATTTATTTATTCATGTTTGTATTATTTTAATTGCCTGATTGCATGTACCAGCCATGTAAAGCACTTAGTAAAAACATTTTTGAAAAGTGCAGTATTAATAAAATGCATTATTATTATTATTATCATAGTGACTGGAGGCTGTGAGTCACAACTACTCATTAAGTGTTTTATCAACCTGCCCTTGTTTTATTGTGAAGGCCCTGACCGGAAGCAGGTTGGTTATCCTCACCCAGCTTGCCTCCTGGTGTCTCATGGTGGGAGGATCCTGATCCTCTCTGCTCGCCTTGCCCCGTTTCTCAGCTCCAGCTCTGTGAAATTAGCGAATACTGCAGCAAGAAGTGAGTGAGTGTGTTGTGTGTGTATGTGTATGTGTGTCACGATCAAGAGGAAAGGATTAATATTTATAAGAAGCTCTCACCTGGCTGCTGACAGGTAACTATGGAGCAGTAACTATGAAGAGATGTTGCTATGTGACACAAGTCGACATTCTAATTATGGATCACTTACTGAGAGAGAAACAAGGTGGCGGCTTCTCCTCACACTCCTCTCTTTCTTCTGCTTATAGGAGTTTAATTCCTCATTATAATGTTATATAGTGTAGCAGTCAGGGCGTGTTTCTGCTACAACTGTTGATATCTTCATTGTTGGTAGTTTCAAAGTCAGATCAGATCCTGTTGGTGTTACTCTGCTGCGACCTCAATAAGACACTCCGCATGGCAAATCTCCTAATGAGCCTTTTCTATTCCTGGGAGCTCTTAATTTCCTCATTATTAACACTCTTCATCTCTTAGAGGGCGTTGTTTGAGCTGCCAACAATCATCTGCAAAGCACAACAACACATGTAGAGTAGAGGGGGAAATCTGGTGAGTTATTGAGGCTGAAACGCCCCAAAATTAGGCTTAATTATGTTAGAGAAATGGCTTTTAATGGGATTTAAATATAAAAAAGGTCCCATTTAAGATAACTTAAAATTCACATAAATTAAAATATATTGTCCTCATCCTCTCAAATATGTTCAAATGTATTGGAAAAAAAAAAAAAAATCAACCTACATGTGGCATTTAATGTAAAATATATTCTTTATATACTTGCAATTAGATTATATGGACAGAAAATGAACAACAATTTTGGTAATAGAGTAATTGTTAGTAATTTATCAAGCACAAATGTCAACTATTCTCTGGTTCCAGCTTCTTAAATGTGAATATTTGCTGCTTTTCTCCTTTTTATATTATAAATTGAATATCTTTGGGTTTTGGACTAGTAGAGTGTCAAAATGGATTCTAGGAAATTGTGTTGGACATTTTTCCATATTTTATAGACCAAAAAGACTGAATAATCAGTAACGAATACAGTTGCATCCCTGAAAACTTAATTTTATTTTCATATGCTTAAATATGTTTGAAATACATTTCATCAGCATGTTGGACTACAC